>BQNB010042966.1:0-45791 GCA_026074375.1 Tanacetum coccineum | reverse complement strand
TAGGTTTGATGTTTACTAGACTTCAATTGGCCTTTAGTAGAGCCCAATTACTAGGGCCACTTCTTTTAACTTGTTAGAAAAGTTAACTTTATAGACTCAGATAAAAATGAGTAAATTGCATTTTTGGTCCCCGTGGTATGGCCAAATTGTAGGTTTGAGACTCTAACTTTCGAAATTGCATTGATGGTCCTTATTTTCAACTTTGGGTTGCAGGTTTGGTCATTTTGGGTTGCATTTTTGGTCCCTGTGGTTTGGCCAAATTGCAGGTTTGGTCTCGGCCTGAGACAAAATTTGCAACGAAAACTTAAAAATAAGGACCATCACTGCAATTTCGAAAGTTAAGGTCTCAAACCTGCAATTTGGCCATATTACAGGGACCAAAAATACAATTAACTCTTTATTTTATTTTATGTATTTATATCCTATCCCAAAGTTTAACCTACATCTTACCATCCGCCGCTTTTCTCATCTCCATTATTCACACAAATCTCGAATATTATAACTCTGCCGTTTTTATATCCATATACACACAAAACCACCAGCCGCTATCAAGAATCCGAACAAGATACAACCGTTTGGGCCGGAGAGATTGAGCTGAATTCTTATGGTTATGTACTATATCGACCACGACAATTTGCCACCGGCGTGCTGTTTTTTTCTTGACAAAAGTGGTTTAGACTACCTTCATAATATTGAACACAGGTTAGTTATGTTCTTTGGTTTGAATATTTCTTATATAGAAAAATAGGTAAAATTAAGTCTTCGCATAGACATTTAGTTAAAAGATTCAAAATCTAATTTGAACTCGTTTTTTTGTAACACTAGGGGCAGCGTGTAGCAAACTTCCAATTTCTGAGACACGCAGCAACAACAGTTGTGATACTCATTGCAAGTCGAACGTAGGTTGCAAAAAGACATGATAAGTGTTATATCGAGAATAATTAAATTAGTAAATGTAAAACGTGTGATTGAAACACATTTTTCTTTCTTAATCATAAAGAGTACTTCTTCATGGATGTCGTTTCCCGTTCATTCTCGCGCCTTACAAGATCTATTTGTTTCCAATGGGTGCGACAACAAAAGACAAACTAGGAATACTCTACAATCAAGACCTCGCTTTCAATAGTGCATACGGAGAAACTACAAACTTTCCAATACCAGATCATCGTATTCACGAAGTTAGATACACGGATACAACAGATTCACCCTGAATTATTGATAAAGTACAAGCCCGAGTAGAAATTGATTTTCTAGTAAGTCAATGGTCTTGGGAGCGGCTATCGAAAACTTTTGTTGAGGGAAATTATTGTCATCAATAATCGAGGTATATGTTGGAACTTTAATTTCAAACATATACCTCGATTATTGATGACAATAATTTCCCTCAACAAAAGTTTTCGATAGCCGCTCCCAAGACCATTGACTTACTAGAAAATCAATTTCTACTCGGGCTTGTACTTTATCAATAATCCTGTTGTATCCGTGTATCTAACTTCGTGAATACGATGATATGGTATTGGAAAGTTTGTAGTTTCTCCGTATGCACTATTGAAAGCGAGGTCTTGATTGTAGAGTATTCCTAGTCTGTTTAGTTCTGAAATTAGACGTTCATAAGCAATTTCATGCTGAAGATACCCCGAATGCCCATAGTATCAAAATCCCTATTGCCCCATTATCCACCATTTGTTGTTCTCGAACATCTTTCGGTACCAAATTTTGTTGGATGGCCGGGCCCGCAACAACCCATTAAGTAAAGGTTTTATGGCTATACAATAGTTTCCATTTATATTGAAGCTAACGTAGCAAATGTGCTTGAACAAGTTTTGCATTTCGGTATCGTCCTCCTACTTCAATCGTTATCCTGACACAAAACGAGAAACTCGCAAGCACTATACTTACACTAAAGAACAGAGGCTACACTACAATCCTGTGTACACCAGGTGGTGCAACACGTGCAACAAACTTCCGATTTCTGAGACACGTAGCAACAGTTGTGATACTCATACTCATTGGAAGTCGAACGTAGTTTGCAAAAAGACATGATAAGTGGTATATCGAGAAGAATTAAATTAGTAAATGTAAAAACGTACACGTGTGATTGAAACACATTTTTGTGTCGGTATGTTAATCACAAATTTATTGTACTTCATGGATGAGAAATTTCGTTTCCCGTTCATTCTCGCGCCTTACAAGATCTATTTATTTCCAATCGGTGCGGCAACAAAAGACAGAGGAACTTATATTCAGAAATAGAACTAGTTGAATTCCGTTACTACATAAAAATTGACAGGTCGGGTATCTAATGATTATTAGAGATAGGTAATTTTTTGTATCCTAATTGGATTTTGGATTTTGGATTTTCAATACTACAGTCATGACCACAAGTGAGCATCATGAAAGATCCGAAGAATACGGCATACCTTTTGCCGTAGGTGTTGGACTAGATGGATCTAATAAAACAGTTAAACGTAGAGAGAGGCGTGTTACAGTAGGCATGGAACAAGCGGTGAATGTAATTTAAAGGTTGTGTAAGAAGCCACCAATATTCTCTTCACTGGAGCTGTTTCACTTGACACGGTACACTTAATCATCTCTTGAAAGTTTTATTTCTGATCTTTTCTTAAGCAATGCTAAGTACTCCATTTCATTTAATATTGTATTGATTCGTCTGGATTTCTCGGGACGAGTTAATTGTCAAATTAATAAAAACATAAATAAATGAAATTACTTCATAAAATAATTTTATAATAATGTGTAAGCTTGGCACCATTTATATATGGATGGGTTAATTTGAGTTGTGTTTTTATCTCAAACGGGTCATCAAAAGTGTGATTATAAACTCCTTTAAATGGTAGAATGCACCAGGAATTAAAATACTGTAGATGCAATATGTGTGAGTAGTGAATGCAATTTGCTGAAGTAGAAATGGATCAAATTACGGTTCAAAAAAAGAAGAAAATGAATGGTCAGATTGGTCTAGCAGGTGTAGTTGCCAAAAGGACCTTTATATGTATGGGAACTTTAAGGTTTCAGTTGTATTCCTATCTGTGGAAAAAAAACTACCATGTAAATATATTAACTTATGCGTCTACGCTTGTAAAACTCAGAAGCTTGTTTTCACTTTCATTTTCTGTCATTAAAATGTTGGCTGCAGGTGATAACGGACCCAAAGAAAAATGCTGCTGAAGCTAAATCAAGAGGAAATGCTGCTTTCAATCAGAAGAAATATAGTCATAGCAAGTTTAAACTTGCCACTAAGAAGTTTTTTGATCATGGAAGTGATGTTTCGCTCAAAGTAAGATCCTCATTTGCTTAACTTCTATTAGCAAAATGCTTAAATTGAATTGTGTTTACGTGCTAACTCAATACCTGAATTTCATCAATTGTGGTTTGTTTATTGAAACGTTATTGATTGCTTAAACGATTTTGATCTCATTTTTGTGGTTTATTTTTGTAGTTAGAATCGAGTTAGACGATTGATTAACGGGACTTTCTGTTTTAGGTGTTTCGGGTCGGACTATTCATTATACGAACATGTTTGAGTTAGTTATTTAGGTTTTCAGTGTCGAGTACAGATGATGAAGATGATGAATAAACAGGTTCCGAGTTTGAAATTTAGGCGTCGAGATTTGAGTCACGAACAAGTTTCCAGTTTACTGATTTACGTGTTTATAGTCGAGTTATTAATGATAAGATTTCGAGTTTGAAATCTAGGCGTTTAGAATCGAGTTTGAAATTTAGGCGTTTAGAATGAGTTTGAAATTTATCCGTTTAGAGTGAGTTACGGATGTTGTGAAGACAACCTGTTAAGTATAATGATTAATGAACAGGTTACTATGCTTTGTTGCAGGACACGGTTTATGCGAAAAAACAACAATGAGTTTGAAATTTATTCGTTTTGAGTGACACAAGATCTAAACCTGTTAGATTTAGAGATGTTTTCCTGTTAGATTTAGTGTTATTGTCCGTACAGCTTCCGGTGAAAACGTTAGCGTTAAATGATATTGAATAACGTAATTTGAGATCGTTTAACATGTGAGCAAGTTTCTAGTTCGATTTTCTTGTAATACATGTTTTGTTGTTTGTTACTGGAAGTACAAATTTATGTTGTCTACTGAATATCGAGATCACTAATAATGTGAGCAAGTTTACTCTACTAGTTTGGTTCACACATGAATAATAACCGATGTGTGTAATGATGCATGATGCTTTATCGTTTTATGTTTTGTACTATCAAAATTCTTTATGTATGAAATATTTGTTGTACTAATCTGATTTGCTTGTCACGAATTCGAGTAACAAGTGTGTGTAATGATGCATAGTGTAAGCATAAACTTACACAATCTTATCTCCTGATAGTTGCTAGAAGTTATGAGTTCTAGTCTAGCCGTCCATCTAAATTCCAACGCTTTATAGAATATGAGTATTGTTATACATAGTTAACTCCTTTCATGGATAATTAGATACTCTATGAGCTAGAATTATGTGGAATATTCACTTCATAGTGTGACCTTTTCTCGTGCTGTTTATTCAGTGATTTCTCAGGGAACAAGTGCTCAAGCAGTCAAGAAGAAGCCGGAAGATGTAGAAATCAATACCTGCAATGGCTTTTGGTTTGCTTAGTATTAATGATGAAAATACAGCAATACGTGTGAACAAAAATCTTCGAATATGTGGAGATTGTCATGAAGTGATGAAGCTTGTTTCAGAGGCTTACAAGCGAGAAATCATTGTGAGGGACCGGACTCGGTTTCATAGATTCAAAGACGGGCTGTGTTCTTGTAAAGATTATTGGTGAACATCATTTGTTAGTTTGTCGTTTTACAAATTTTGACAATTATTACAAAGGGCCATATGCATATTTACAGTGGTTCGATATGTGCTAAAAAACTATCTGTATTTGAGAACGGGTTGTATGAGTTTGGTCATCGTTTCTTTGTTAAACATTGTCTTCTTTCCACAGCTCTTATCGTCTCGTCAAATTTACAGATTCTCTTCCTTAATATTTCCTCTAATCAAATAATCCTTCGGAATCAATCTATGCTCAAATCCTCTCATCTAAAAATCAGGTATTATGTTAATCTGCGATGTCACTGTCAAGATACCATCTGCATCTATATCAAAGCAGTCCTTGAATTGCATCTCTCCTTTTGGAGCAGGTGGTATTCCAGTTAAGAACATCCCCCAACAAATGGTTATCTGTAGATTTGCTTCTTTCACCTTGATACACGTAGGTCTCTGCACAAGTTTGGTTGTCTACAACTGAAACATAATTTTTGTATTTCTTTGTTGGAATTTGAGTGTTGCGTGGGATCGCAACATCAAATAAATCTCCTTTTATTGCTATACCAAGTGACAAAGGAGTGACATCCGTTAGCAGTACCTCTTGCACATTCTTATCTCTAGTACCAGTTAACTTTGCAGTTACAATGGCTGCACCATATGCAATAGCCTCATAGAAAAGTCGACCCCTGCATGCAAGCCATCCAACTCGAGTGATGTCTGAGTAGCAGATGAGAGAATCCTTTTACCGTTCTCACAAGCAAATCGCAACCTCCCCATTGCTCGTTTGTTCCCTGTCAAGTCTTTATTCCATTTCCTTTTGAATTTTCGAACATTTGATCCACCATTTGGTTATCAAAATCCTCACCTCCTAAATGAGTGTCACCAGCAACTTTCACCTCAAAGATACCACCTTCTTCAATGGTCAATAAAGAGACATCAAAAGTGCCACCTCCCAAATCAAAGACGAACACATTCATCTTGCGAGTAATAGCAGATTTGTGGTCAAGACCGTATGCAATTGCAGCTGCTGTAGGCTCATTGATCATGCGCATAATGTTTAAACCAGCTCATTGATCATGCGCATAATGTTTAAACCAGCAATAATGCCTGCATCCTTTGTTGCTTGACGCTGTGAATCATTAAAATAAGGCGGGACTGTTATCACTGCATTTTTTACTTCCTTTCCAAGGTACGCCTCAGCAATTTCTTTCATCTTGCCAAGAATCATTGAAGATACTTCTTCAGCGAGAAATTCCTTGTTTTGACCTTTGTAGGTGACCACAATTTTTGGTGTGTCCGCAAGACCTTGTATGACCTTAAAAGGCCACAACTTCACATCTTCCTGCACTTTGGAATCACTGAATTTTCTTCCAATCAACCTTTTAGCATCTGAAAGTACCACAGTTTATGAGTAAATTGCATAAATCGTCCTTAAAGTTTGGCCAAATTGCATGTTTCGTCCCAAACGTTACGAAAGTGCAAGGATCGTCCGTGTGGGAAACCTTTGGTGCAAGTATCGTCCCTGTGGGGAAACCTTTGGGCAAACCTTTGGTGCAAGTATCGTCCCTGCAGGGACGATACTTGCACCAAAGGTTTCCCACATGGACGATCCTTGCACTTTCGTAACGTTTAGGACGAAACATGCAATTTGTCCAAAAACTATTAAGGCGGAATTTATGCAATTTAAGCAACAGTTTATTATGTAAATTGAATAGCTTACTAAAGTGGAACCAATAGTTGCAACAAACTCAGGTTGATGGATATCAAAGTCCGTCACAAAAAGAAAATTTCAAATATTTGTTCTTTGCTATTGAACTTGGGTTTGTTTTTTATTCGTATTAAATAAAAAATCAATGAACATAATTAAGTGTATAATTTTTTGTAAAAAGTAAAAAAAAGAAAGTTGCTGGCTTACCAAATATGGTGCTACTTGGTTCTTGGCACCTTCACCTATGAGCCGGTCTGTCTCAAGGAAAGCAACAGCAGACGGTGTTGTTCTGTTGCCTTCATCGTTTGGTATGATTTCGATTCGACCATTCCTCCAAACGGCAACACACGAGTATGTTGTTCTGAGGTCTATGCCGATCCCCGGTGCTTCACTTACTTTTCCCTGCATTACTCACTTTTAAATAAATTAATACTCTTGTGTGTATTTTGTTGAATATAAGTAGCAGCTTCATTTCATGATATATAGAAGTATAGAATCAAGTTGTTTTTTCTTGGAAAATACATGTAAACTACAGTTTGTAGCTTAAATATCATCTAATCTCCTCAGTCAGCTTGTTTTTAATTTATATAATAATTGATAAAATTTCTAGGCAGAGAAGTATTCTAGTTTGCATACAATTTCAGGACAATTGCTAGTAAATGTCAAAGAGCACCAGGTGCCCACAAGCCATACGGCTCGTGTTATAAGAAAAAGGGTTGTTACCTCAACACTTTTCTCCTATAACTTAGAACCGATAATTTACAAAAAAAAAAAAAAAAAACACCATCTCTCCATATAATTTCATTCAATTTAAACAAGTATATAAGACAACCTTTGCCTCACTTAACCCAATATAATACAAATACAAAAAAAAAAGGAGCAAAGAATAAGAAAACTGTTGTATAACCTTGGCTGGTCATAATGGCGCGAGACCCTATGGCTTGGGGTGGGATTTGGGGCTGACGTTATAAGGCTGAGTTACACGGCACCAACCGTAAAGATTGATCAACATAGTAATGACTGGACAATTTTTAACAGTTTTAAATTTTTTATTTGAGACGGAGAGACTATCTTGATGGAGATGCCCTCATATTATATTCTCTCATTTTGATAAAAAAAAATCGTGAAGATGATAGAAAGTGACCCTTAAGAGCTTATAGAATTTAAAAAGGTGATGTTCCTTGCACTAAATTTCGCTCCACTTTCCATAAAATTTGTATTTTTAAGCAATCACATATGCATGTCCAACTTGGTTCTAGAAAATATATAAGTTATGTACCCGGTTATCGAATAAGCAACATAATGTTGTATATATATGCAGGATTTAACAATACTTTGTCGTTTAAACGATTCCCAATAGCAATAATCAACAAGATTAGTAGGACCTTTTACATAAGTTACGATAATATTTTAAATTCTAAGAGGAATTTCATATACATCCCACGAACATATGAAAATAGCTGCAAGTTGATAAGTCGCAGGCCTTACATAGTTCCAATTGTAATATAGTAGAACGAAAATTCATTTGAAATAGAAGCTAACAACTATGATACCGTGAAGATGGCTAGACAACAAGAAAGTATATTAAACTTAAATTCACTTCTACTGTTTATTTTAACAGCAAATAAACCATAGAACGTTTAAAAAGAATTAATAACCATTTCTTTGAACCGCAAATAAACCATAGAATAAACCAAAGATAGCGTACAAGATAGGAGGGTACAGAAGGAAGGTGGGTTAAGCTGGATAAAAGTTTGTGGACAAGTTCACGTCTTTTTAGCTGGGACTAGGGGTGTCAAATGGGTTGACCCGACCCGACCCGAACCCGATAAAGCCATATAGGGTCGGGTTGATTAGGGTCCAACGTAGCTTATCTGGTTTACCCGATAAACCCGATAGGTCGGGTTAGGGTCTTAATTAATTTGTTATCGGGTTGACCCGATAAACTCGATAACCTATAATGAGCCATCAAAAATTATGTAATTTTTGAACTAAATCTCTTATGTCTAATTTATTAGTCATAGTTTTTAATTACTAAACATGCCACATAAAAATATGGATTGAGATCCTCTCATGTTCAAATTGAACATGAGATGGTAATGTTGATGTTATGTGAGTGTAATATTTATTATTTATTTAATAAATATTTTTTTAGAACGGCAATATTATTAAGAATATTAGCAAGGCGCTTAGGAAATATACATAAGATAAGGATCTTGGACATTTTCATCCACGGAGAATCCAATCAAAATTGTTTTTACACCTATTGGAGCACATGTAAAAGAGTTGTGAGGAAAAACAATCTCATCAAATAGCATATCCATACGCGGTTGAGATGAGCCAAACAACGTCTGATTACGATACTTCCATATCACCCACCACATAACGTAAAAGACCCCTTCCAATATATCCTTAAAACCTTTAAGGAGACGAAGAGTGTGAAACCATTCAAGCCAATCATCGTATGAGAATAAATCCGGGCAATCAAACTCCCACCATCGAGCCAGTTTGGTAGTAATGTTCCGGGCCATAGAACAAGAGAAAAAAAGATTTATCGTGAGCATTGACTCCCCTTCATCACACTTGCAATATAGGGCAAGTAGATAGAGGGAATTTCAATACCCCGAAGAGACAAATTAAGCCTAGTTGGGAGAGCTTATCAACTCCTCACTTTCCAAGACATGTTGTTAATCTTATGGACTACGAAAACACATTAGTGGGAGCAGCCACCATCCGCAGAGGAGCAAGAGATGATCATTATGAATGACGATTAGATTTAATCGAGAATATCACCCGCAGGAATCGAGGGACCCAATCCAAATCTAACATTTAGAGACCGATGGAATGACAGGAGGTGTTACTCTTCGTATGAGTTTGGGGAATTGCTCTTCTTCTAAACTTCCACGGGGGAGTCTTCTAAAAGAACAGGAAATAGAGCTAGCGTTGATTTTTTCTGCCACCGTAGAGTTTTTATTGCAATCTAAAGCAAACATACGCGGGTATAATTGCTTAAGGGGGATATCAGTAAGCCAAGAATCAACCCAAAATAAAGTATTCAACCCATTTTCCCACTTTTATTTTTCATATGAGGACAACAAGTTAATTCCTTTGCTAGACAATATTTCCGATTTCATCGAACTATAGTAGGTCAGGTAGAGATTGCGACGCGAATTTATTACCAGTGTTGTCTAAAGCTCCCACCATCGCCCCAAACATTGATTTAAATGGCCACCCTTTATACCATTAAAGAGGAATCCTTTTGACCTGAACATCCATATCCATTTGAATAAATGTGCTCGTTTTTTGATGCGAAGAAACTTCGAATTACAAAGCTCACTCCTTTTTTTCCTTTTGAATACCATTTATTTTTTTCCAAACATATCATAGATATTTTTTTCTCATTAATATCAGCACCTTTAAAGAATCTCCTGCGAATGACTTCCATCTTACGTAAAAAACACCAACAGGAGTTTATAGATTGACATCAGGTAATATAGGATGCGAGCTAAGACTGCTTTATTCAAAGTAAAACGTACCACCTATAGAAAGCATTTTAAATTTCCACTTAGATAAATCGGGATGAAAGTTTGCAATAACCTCGCCCAAAAAGTTAATTTTAGAGCTTGGAAGAGAACCACACTTACACCCAGATTGTCGAAAAGGCATGGAGAAAGTGTTACAACCAATGACATTTAGCAGCCTCATCCCACTTCCTCTGAGACGGTACTCCATATGCCATAATCTTACTCTTTTGAATATTGATTTTGAGCCCCGACGCCAAGTAGAAACATTTAAGCATATTAACGATAGTGATGACATTCGCCTTATCCCATTTACCAATGAAAACAACATCATCCGCATAAAAGAGATGGGGATAAACGTTAAAGGATCATCAATACGAATAACTTTGTTTGTAGAGCCCGGAATCAGATATTTGTGAACGAAATGTTGCAAAAATTTCCACACCAAAATAAAGAGGAAAGGAGAAAGAGGATCTCCCTGCTTCAAACCTTTATGAAATTTGAATTCTGATGAGGGACTTCCATTAACCAGAATCGATCCCATTGCCGAAGAAAGACACGCTTGAATCCACCCTCTCCATTTAACACCAAAACCATTGTATTTAGAACCCCTAGTTCTAAATAATCCATCGTACCGATCGAAGGCTTTGTCAAAATCAGCTTTAAAAATCATAGCTTTGATTTTATGATACTTACACCATGAAATAAGCTCGTTAAGAATAAAAGGGCCATCAAGGATTTGACGTTTAGAAATAAAGGCAGTTTGAACGTCACTAATCAGATCAGGCATAACAATGCATAGTCGATTGGACAAGATTATGGCAACGATCTTGTAAAAACTACCAATGCATAGGCTTATTTATTTAATAAATATGAGGCCCCACAATACATAAAATATTATTTTTGTTCACTCACATAACTTCAACATTACCCTCTCATGTTCAATTTGAACATGAGAGGATCCCAATCCTAAAAATATAAAGTGTATCTTCATATTTTGCATCAGTAGGTACTCTTTTCGTTTTTTTCGTCTGCTACATGAAGCAAATACGAGTAACTACTTGCTTACTGAACAAAAATCTAATGTATGTTTATAATATACTTTGATTTCTTTCTTTATTTATTTGAACATAGAGTGCTAGATTTGTCAATATTTAAGCTAATTAAATTTGGTGTGTTATTTTAGTTTATGATGTAAATTATAGGATATTAGTATGTAACCCGATAGACCTTACCCGATAACCCACAACCCGATATCTTATCGGGTCGGGTTGCCGGTTAGTTTTTATTTTTTCAAAACCCAATAGACCCGACTCGATAAACCTTCTAACCTGACCTGATAACCCGTTTGACACCCCTAGCTGGACTGTCGTCACAAAGATACAGAAAAAATCTACACAAAGTTATCCGAGTTGAAGGAGAAGATACTAAAGTTGGACTATGTACCAGTTTATGATCAAATGATGCATGAAGTAGGGAGAGGGGAAAAGATGGAAGCACTTTGGTATCACAGTGAAAAATTGGCATTGGTGTTTGGATTGGTTGTTAGGGCAGCCCCGCCAGGAAAGGCATTGCGGATTGTCAAGGATCTAAGAATCTGTACGGATTGTCACGAGGCATTTAAATATATTAGTCGAGTGGTGGACATGGAGATTATAGTGAGATCTTAATAGATACCATAGGTTTTTAGACGGTGGTTGTAACTCTAGTGATTATTGGTGATTTATGAAGGTTTTTCGTTTGTGCAACACCCAGAGTGTAGGGTGTTTGCAAGATTTCAAACCCTTGGAAGTCATACCATCGGAGCTCAATATGTTGAAGCCCGACATTTGTTAAATCTTACGTCATGAGCACAGGGTCGGGTATGATGATTAAGTTTCAACAACGTACGGTGTTATGAGACCTACTTTGGGATTTGTGAGCATCATATATACCAAATTGAACTAGCATCAAGCCACCAAGATGAAAAACCGATGAAGGTACTATACAGTTCTTTTAACATATCGATATTTTGTTTGGTATTGATACTGGTGTACGAATACTTACCCACGATATGCACAATAGATAATTAAACTAAACATGATCATTTGTTAGTTAGCAACAGCGAAATGACATCAAGTTAGTTTCAAAATTCATTGTTTAGTATGAGTATATGTAAATCAATGCCATCAAGTTAGTTTTGAAATAACATTATTCTTCAAATATTCGGGATCAAATAATATTAAAAAAGAACTACAATAAAGACTTATGTTTTTCGATTACGTTCATGTAGCTAATGACTTCTTTCATAACATTCTACAACAAATCTGAGCAATCATACAAATTGTTTTTTAACATGTTCAACACTTTTACAGACGTGATACTTATATATTCAAAATCAAGTTGTGTTGGGCCAATTCAGTGCCCAATTGTATCTGCCTAGATTTAAACACAAATTAGGCTAAGTGTTGAAGACTCGTTGAGTGCAAAGCATCAACGAGCAATGAATACTCGCTGAGTGCAAAGCATTAGCGGGCATTGAAGGACTCACTGAGTGCAAAGCCTCAGCGAGCAACCTCAGACGTATGCAAGACAAAGACATCGTCAAGGAAGTCGAAGATTACTTGAAGACATACTCGTCAACTGAGATGGATATCAGCTGGTATGTACAAGGAATACGCTGATGGTTTTAAGGAAAGTCAGGGGTGGCAATACCCTGATGATCCTGTTACCCTTTGAAGGAGAGCAAGCTGAACTTAGCTTAGTGAAGCTTAGGCGAGATAAGTCAATAAAGCAAAATGGCGAGACAAAGTGTTGTTTGACTTAAAGCCTGAACTAAAGTACGAGTTGGTGAAAGTTGTGAACATTTGGCAGAACTATTCACAAAAGTATGGGCGAGATGTTTCCAAGAATGGACGTGCATTAAATACAGTTGTACTTCTAGTTGTACTTCCACCACAAGATTCTTGACACGTCCCAACTTCCCACACTAAGGATACAACCTCGTATCACTATAAATAGAGAATGTTGTAGGAGTAAATGTTATCGCTTTAATTGTAAATGTTATTATAGACAATAACTCCTTTATCGAACTTACATTGTAGTCAGCTGATCCTATTAGCGGGAGTATACAAGATCACTTGTAAACTTGATACTTTGACAAGTTTACTTGTTCAAAGGGTGATCTTACATTGTCATTTAACTTGTGCGATCCATAACACATTGTAATACTTCGATTATATCAATAAAGCATTACAAGATTTAAAAAGTTATTACTTGTGTTACTTACTTATTGATAAGTGTTATATTTCCATATAGACGTGTTAATTGGGACTTTCAATTGGTATTAGAGCAGTTTGATTTATAAAACACATTTATAAACCGTTCTTTGTTTTTAAAATCAAGATCTAATCATGTCTGGAATTGTACCACCTATCCCACCACCTTTAGGAGCAAATACATGTACTACTAGTAGTCCAAATAGAGTTGATAACATGCATGCTGACAACATTAACAACACTACTACAAATAATGTAGCTCAGAATGTTGTTGATGAGAATCTCCCTCAACTTTTTGATTCTAGAGGAGGTTCTCATGTCACAAATGTTCCCGAGTTTAATAAAGAGGACTTTTCTAGCCAGAAAGATAGGTTCCTGATTTACCTTGATGGTCTTGAACCTTATTTTCTGGAAATTCTAGAAAATGGACCATTTGTACCTTTGTCATCTTTGTCCACCTCTAAAAACCCTTTGCCTAAACTTCAGAAACAATGGTCACATGCTGACAACGTCTTGCTAATCAAGATAAGAGACTAAAAAGTATCATTATCTCTTGTTTATCAAATGATGTAATGAAGCCTGTCATTAAATGTACCACTGCCAAAGCTATGTGGAATGGTATAATTTTAGCTCATGAGGGACCATCTGATACAAGAGATACAAAGATTGCAGCCTTAAGACTCAAATTTAATGCTTTTAAAGCACTTGAAGGCGAAAACGTAAATGGTACATTCACTAGACTGAAGTGCTTGTTAAATGACCTAAAAAACACGGGTTTTTAGATAGTCAGGTTACTAAACTATCAACTTTTATTCGCCTAAGTTACTAATTTTTTTTATTCATTTGGGTTACTAGACTATCGAAGTTTGACTTTAAGGTTACTGAACAACAAAAGTGTGTTCATTCAGGTTACCTCGTATACTGGCAACCGGGATATTATGTTTTGACCTTCTCCACGTCAGCTTTTTGTGGGCCCAATTATCCAACTCAGAAACTTATCAGGTTATTTGACATGTATGTTACTCAACTTTGCGAATTTGTTCGCTTAAGTTACTAAACTTTGTTGTTTTGTTCATCTAAAAATACCTTTAGAAAATACATGTTTTTATACACGTTTTTATCCATGTTTTTATATGCATTTTTATACGCACTTTTTTATACACGCTTTTATACACACATTGTATACACGTTTTTATACACACATTTTTTACACGTTTTTATACACACAATTATATATATATTTTTTATACATTTTTATATTTTTTATGCACACAATTTTATATATTTTTATACACACAATTTTATATATTTTTATACACACAATTATATATATATATATATATATATATATATGTTATGCACATGTTTTACACGTTTTTATGCACACGTTTTTATACAGCTTTTTGTGTGTATAAAACCGTGTATAAAAATGTGTGTATAAAAATTTGTGTATAAAACCGTGTATAAAAATGTGTGTATAAAAACGTGTATAAAAATGTGTGTATAAAAACGTGTGTATAAAACCTTGTATAAAAATGTGTGTATAAAACTGTGTATAAAAATATGTGTAAAAACGTGTGTATAAAACCGTGTATAAAAATGTGTGTATAAAAACGTGTATAAAAATGTGTGTACAAAAATGTGTGTATAAAACTGTTGACAATGATGAATTGAGAGGAAAACACACAGTGAAAGTGATTTCATTGAACTGAAAATGAAAAATAGTACAGGGTATTTATACAAGAAATGAGCGGGAAAAGATAAAACTGACTCTAACTAACTATCTTCTAAAGTTACAACATAAACCCCTAAACTTTCTATAAGTTACACTTTGGTCCTTGTAGTTTCTGCAATGCTTCTCTTACAAAAACCGTGTATAAAACTGTGTATAAAAATGTGTACAAGAATGTGTGTATAAAAACGTGTGTATAAAAATGTGTGTATAAAAAGATGTGTATAAAACCGTGTATATAAAAAATGTGTGTATGAAAACGTGTTTATAAAAATGTGTGTATAAAAAGATGTGTATAAAACCGTTTATAAAAATGTGTGTATAAAAAGATGTGTATAAAACCGTGTATAAAAATATGTATATAAAAAATGTGTGTATGAAAACGTGTTTATAAAAATGTGTGTATAAAAATGTGTAGATAAAAATGTGTATAAAAACGTGTGTAAAAATTGGCAAAGTTTAGTAACTTAGGTGAACAAATTCGCAAAGTTCAGTAACTTATTTGTATCAAAACTCAAATGCCACGCTGGCAATGTAACCGGGAATTAACACTAGCAACCGGTCACCGATTTTGATAGTCCAGTAACCCAAAGGAACAAAAAAAAGTTTAGTAACTTAGGCGAACAAAAGTTGATAGTTTGGTAACCTATCTATCTAAAAACCCTCGAAAACAATGGTGTCTCTATACCACAAGCCGAAGTGAATGCCACGTTTGTTAACAGCTTGCCAAGAAAATGGCTGAGTATGAATCAAACTTAGAGGGCCAATAACTCTATCAAAAATAATAGTCTGGCTACTCTGTATAGCAAATACAACTATGAAGAAGGCCTGATTGATCAAATATATGAATCAGAGTCAACTAGATTCTTTATTCAGGCCTCCAGCTCAAAAGCCTTGATTTCTAACACCTGTTTACAGGAAAGTGACTCAAATGTTGAAGAAGACACTTGGAGTAGCAGTGAATTTCTAGCTGACTTAAATGCTGAGTTCCATGACAGAGCACTTCTAGCCAATCAGAAAATATTTTAAGGATCAGCAAAGAGACCCATAGACAAGTCAAATGAAACCTGTTTTGCTTGTGGTAAACTAGGTCATTTTCAGAAAGACTGTCCTACAACCAAAATCTCCACTCCTTAATATCCTTCTTCAAACAAATCATACAACAAACCCAAGTTTAACACAAACTCAACACCCCAACAAACTCAAAAGGTTGACAATCATCAAAAAGATTACAAAGGGAAATACAAAGGTCTTAAAGCTGAAATAGTTATGCTGACCAAAAACATTGATGCTATGTCTAAGGGCAAAAGTGAAAAAGGGTTGGTTGTTGAGTCATTTGACTGGGATGAGGAATCAGTGTCCTCTGAGGATGAAGGGGTTACCAAGGTCAAGGCATTTATGGCTATCGCTGAGGATGAGCCATCTGTTGGAAAGGCTGATGCTAGATCGGGTCAGTGGGTTCAAATCACCATGAAAAAAGGTACAAAGACTTCTTTTAATGACAGATGGTGATGAAAGGAAACATGTCTTAGACTATACCCATGTTGATCTCCATTATGTGGCTGATCTTAAAAACACCAATGCCATAAACTGCTCTCTCCAAAATGAGATTGCCAGATTAGATCTGGAAAATGAATCTCAAAGAGATGAAATCTCTGACTTAAAGAAAGTCATTGAGAAATGGACATCCAGCAAAGTCACCCTTGACTAATTTCTCACTGAGCAAGTCCCTGGGAATTAGTCCGTGCCCTTGGTGGAAGGGGTAAGAGGAAAGAACAAATCTCCTTAAAGGAAGTTGTGTTCACCAAGGCTGATGAGTCTCCTACTGAGACTGCCCTTGAGATTACCTCTGACTTTGAGTCTAAGTGTGATGTTTAGGAAACTCTGCCTCATCATCCTAAGCTTTTAGGTGCTGATCCCATTAGTACATCATCTGATGTATTAACTCTTGCTGACTTAACTCAGACCCGGTTGTCTCAAAAGATATCAAAAAGGTCACTAACAAAAAGTCAGCAGTCAAGGCTCCTAAGAAGAAGGCGCTGACTGTATCACCATCAGTCCTTGGCCTTATTCCAACCAAGAAAGCTGACTAATCCACTAAGCAACTGCTTCTTACTCTGATGGAAGAGGTAAAAGGTCTTAAAGAGAAAATCAAGATTCCTTCAGACACCTCTTTATCTGTCTCTCAATCAAAAAGTTCCAAGTCTGCCAAAGGCAAACAAAAGACCTGGTTTAGACCTTGTAAACACTGTGGGTTTAGAAATCACCTCCCATAGGACTACTATATGAAACCCAAGTGCTCTACATGTGGATCCACTGACCATTTGACCAAGGAACATCCTGAACAAGCTATTGTTAAGAAAACCCTGGTTAAGCTGAAAGCTCAGTTATCTTAGGGTTCCTCTTTAAGGAAGGCCCCTATGATTCCAAAGCCCTACATTGATTGCAAGTACTATGGATTCAATGACCATCACTCTAATGAGTGTGAGTACTACCCTAGGTGTGACATCTATGGTACCATAACTCATGAAACCGTTGACTGTACCAAGAAACCTTCCTCCAACAGCAAGAAACCAAAGATTGCTAATAGGCGATCCACTGAACCCACTAAAAAGTAGGTTCATAAAAGAAACTAATTTGTTTCAAAATGTCTGTGCATGATTACTTAAAGAGATCTTTGTGGTATCTAGATAGTGGTTGTTCTAGACACATGATAGCCGTTAAATAATATCTGCACAAATATTCAAAGGAGCCAGGTCCTAAAGTGGTATTTGGGGACAACTCTTCAGGTGACACAGAAGGATATGGCTCAGTGAACTGCAATGGAATCACTTTTACCAGGGTTGCATATGTGAATGGTCTGAAACATAACTTGATCAACATCAGCTAGTTATGTGATGCAAACTTTAATGTTCTGTTTACACAGACTCAAGGAACTATATTCAACCAAAACAATGAAATTGTACTTATTGCTCCAAGAAGAAGAGATGTATATGTCATTGATATGTCGTCTTATAATGAAGAAAGCAATGCCCATTTCGTTGCCAAAGCCTCTAGCAGCATCAATTGGCTTTGGCACAAGAGATTATCACATCTCAATTTCAAAAACATTAACAAACTAGCCAAACAAAATCTTGTTGCTGGTCTTCCTTCTCTGACTTTCTCAAAAGACAAAAACTGTTCAGCATGTGAGAAAGGGAAGCACCATAGAGCATCATTCAAAACCAAAAGATCATTTTCTATTAGCAAGTGCTTACATCTCCTTCATATGGATTTGTTTGGACCTGTTAAACCTCAAACCATCAGTCATAACAAATATACTCTGGTCATAGTAGATGAGTACTCAAGGTACACTTGGGTATTTTGCCTTAAGAAAAAGAGTGATGCAGCTGATTGCATCATGTCTTTTATAAGAAAGATGGAAAATCTCAATGAAGTAAGGGTAAAGGAGCTAAGAAGTGATAATGGAACTGAGTTCAGAAAGCACAAGCTAGAAGAATTTTGTGATGAAAAGGGAATTTCTCAAAATTTCTCATCTCCTTGTACCCCTGAACAAAATTGTGTAGCTGAAAGAAGAAACAAAACACTAATTAAAGCAACTAGAACTATGCTGAATAGTGCAAATCTCCCCAGATGTTTTTGGGGAAAAGCTGTAAATACTGCTTGCTATACTCAAAACAGATCCATCATAGTGAAAAGGCATGTGAAGATAGCCTATGATGTGTTTAGAGGTAGATCACCTGATATCAACTACTTACATGTATTTGGGTGTTCTGTGCACATTCATAATCACAGAGATCACCTAGGAAAGTTTGATGAAAAGGATGATGATGGATTCTTTCTTGGCTACTCTCATATGGCTAAAGCATTTAGGGTATTCAACATCATAAGTCAAGAAATGGAAAAGACCTATCATGTTACTTTCAGTAAAGATGATGAAGCATTATCTAAATCAAGCACAAAGGGTGATGAAATCAACTTCAATGATAAAGATCCTTCTCTAATGATGAATTCCTTGTCCCTAAAAGCAAAGTATCTCAAAGCTCAGACAAATATGATTACTTTCCTTATGTACCTGCTTAGGATCCCCTTTCCACAAACAACATTACCATTCCTAATCATGACACTCCCACTGAATCTCTAAATCTTCAAGACTCGCCTGATGAGGCTCCTGAGTTCACAATAGCTGATGATCATCCAATTCTACATGAACCAGATCACTCTGAATCAGCTGACAACCTTGAACGTTCTGAAGTTTAAGATTCTATCATAAATGTACCAATCACTTAAGCTGAACCCTCACCAACTATCATCTCACCATCAGCTGAAGTTTCCCATAATCCCTTAGTTCCTCAAGACAGATGGTCAAGAGAGAAACATATTGACCTGGTAAACATCATTGGTAAACCTCTGGCTGGTGTAACCACTAGAAGAAGGATTAGAGACTCTGAAGCTGCATCAGCCCATGAATGCATGTATGTGAACTTTCTCTCTGAAATTGAACCCAAAAAGCTGATTGAAGCTCTTGAAGAGGAAGGATGGATTATTGCAATGCAATAAGAGATGAATAAATTTAAAAGGAATAAGGTATGGACACTGGTCCCTGCACCCTATGGTAAAACCATCATTGGGACCAAGTGGATCTTCAGAAACAAGATGGATGAGAATGGGGTTGTGACCAAGAACAAAGCAAGGTTGGTTGCTCAAGGGTTCAGATAAGAAGAAGGGATTGACTATGATGAAACATTTGTACCTATTGCAAGACTTGAAGCTATCCGGATGTTTCTTGCTTATGCAGCATATATGGGTTTTATGGTATATCAGATGGATGTGAAAAGTGCTTTCCTGAATGGAAAGATCTCTGAGGAAGTATATGTACAACAACCACCTGGGTTTGAAAGCAGTGAATTTCCCAACCATGTGTGTAAGCTGGATAAAGTTCTTTATGGGCTGAAACAAGCTCCTAGAGCATGCTATGAAACTCTTTCAACATTTCTTATTCAACACAAGTTTGTCAGAGGTACTATTGACAACACTCTTTTTACTTAGAAAACTAAGAGTGATATCATAATTGTACAAATATATGTGGATGATATCATCTTTGGGTCAACCAATGATAAAATAAACAAGCATTTAGCTAAATTAATGACCAAAAAGTATGAAAAGAGCATGATAGGTGAACTAACTTACTTTCTAGGTTTTCAAATAAAACAAGATTCCAAAGGAATCTCGATTTGTCAAGAAAAATATGTTAGAGATTTACTCAAAAAATATGATCTAGCTGACAGTGCCTCAGTGAAATGCCCTATGCTTCCCCTAAACAATTTGGGCCCTGATGAGTCAGGGGTCTTTGTGAATGAACCTTTGTTTAGAGGCTTGATAGGGTCACTGATGTATCTAACAGCTAGCAGAATAGATATCCAATTCTCCACATGTCTATGTGCTAGGTACCAAGATAACCCTAAGGAATCCCACCTTGCAGCTGTAAAAATAACTTTCAGGTATCGCAAAGGAACTCAAAATCTAGGCCTCTAGTATCTAAAAGGATCAGGCTTTGACTTGTAAGCTTACTCAGACTCAGACTACGCTGGATGTAACCTAGACAAGAAGAGTACCTCAAGGGGTTGTCAAATACTTGATGGAAAGTTGGTATATTAGAGTGCAAAGAAGCAAAGCTTAGTGGCCATGTCATCAGCTGAAGCTGAATACGTTACCGCTGCTGGATGTTGTGCTCAAGTCCTATGGATTAAAAGTCAGCTAGCTGACTATGACGTTCTCTATGACAAGGTGCCTATCTTTTGTGATAATACAAGTGCCATTGCCATTTCAAACAATCCAATGTTGCACTTTAAGACAAGACATATTGACATCAGGTATCAATTCATCAGAGACCACATTTTAAAAGGTGATATTGAGCTTCATTTTGTACCCACTGATTTACAACTAGCTGATATTTTTTACAAAACCATTAGCTGAGTCTAGCTTTACTAGATTGGTCACTGAGTTGGGTATGCTCAATATCCAAAAGGAAGTCCCTGATAAGAAAAAGGCTTTAAGTGATCATCTGACTTGAATATTAAATGTTTTTTTAAGGTAACTGAATAGTTACATTTAAGTTGAAAGACAAACATTCTCTAATATTTAATTTGGATTTTCTAATAAAAGCTACGAACTTCCTTGAAAAATGCGGGATTTTCAATGCACGAAGGGGCAAGGGGTCCACGTTTTGTGACAATTTTACCACTACTCATTTAATGCGGAACTCAAACGTTTTTTATTTTTCAAAATATAAAATCTTTTATGGTATAAACTATTCATTTTTCACTCACGCACTTCACTTTTCCAAATCAAAACCCTAAACCATCATTTTAATCATCTCTCCCAAATCATTTTTTCATCAACGAAGCAAATCTTTTATTCTCAAACAACAATAGCTTTAGAAACATGTTCACAACAACAACCCAAACAACTTACACACCTGCATCCAACGTTCATTTTGAATGCGAGGAGGGTATCATTAACTTCAACAATGGGATTGCCCTTTTGGAATCTAAAATTCCTTTATACCATCCTATGCTTCAGCTTTTATCAAACAGTTGTATCTCTACCGCTTTAACCAAACAACCTTCGGTTTACTACTCGAAATACCTCCGAGAATTCTGGTATACAACTAAGGTAGAGAAAACAAACAAAATCACCTTCACCCTCTCTAATTTTGACAAACCACTTTCCTTTACTCTTGATGACTTTTCAACTATCATCGGTTTAAAGCGCAGTGAGAATTTTGTACCTTTACCACCAAAGGAGACGGTGAGGGCTGGTTTAGCAACTCTGGGTCTGGTTGACGAGAATGATCCCTCTATTTTATCCACTAATCTCGTCAATTCGCTCCTGTTGAAAATGAAATATTTTTCACTGATTTGGAAGGTTCTTATGCTGTATATAGTAAAATGTCTAGGAGGCATGCAGGGATCTCACGATCAGCTAAATGTCAACCAATAAATTATTGCACACAACCTGTGTTGGGGGATAGATATTGACATGGCCAATATTCTATTTTCTGATCTTATTGTCCAATTAAACCCTGTCAAAAAGGGAAGGAAATCGAATATTTGCTACACAAGATATTTATCTCTTATCATTGAACATATGTTGGGAGAAGCTTACAAAGATGACAATCTCAAGACTTTCAAACCTCATCACATCTCAGCCACTTCTTTTAAACACCATTTGAGAATGAAGTTCCTTTAACTGCTCATATGTGTAAAGTGGCAAATCTTTCACCAGAACCTATCAAGTCTTTGATCCCTCCCTTTGAGGAGGTGAATACCGATGACATCGCTGATAAGTCCTTGTCCAAGACCAATGTGTAGCCTGTCACTCAGTCCAAAGCAACAACTGACAAAAAGTCAAGGAAAAAGAAAAGCCTAGCTTCCTCTAAAATAAAGACTTTGAAAATTGTTAAGGAATTTTCTCCATATCCACAAGTCACTGATACTCAGCTTGCTGAGGAACTAGCGACCACCGTTGATGCCACCCAAAGTATAGATGCCTCCGAATCAGTAGAGGAGCCAGGAAACCAGCCAGAGCTAACTGATGCCGAAAAGGTAACATTTAATTTAAATAAGGGATACTGCAAGCAACCACTCTCAAACTTCTCTAGTAGAGTGTGGTGAAGTTAAGGGCTACCCTAACCTAATACAGAGTCAGAGTCAGCACTTACATTCCTAAATATTCTGTACACTCTGAGTCTGCACACAGGGAATGATACTCCCATGTTTATACCGCCTGATGTTGACCCTGAAAACTCTAGACTTTGCTAGGATAAACACATCTAGTGCATGAAAGTCAGACCCTGTATGAACTGAACTTCACTCAGACTCAGGGGTCCTTGAACCAATCAAAAGAGTAATAAGGTCTTAGACCTTTGGGGGGACTGAATAATCACACTCATTCTTCCTAAGGGTAGCGTACTAGAGATCCTTCCTCGCATTATAAACTCACCAATGAAAAGAGTCCTAAAAGTCTTAGACTTTTAAGGGGGCTGTATAATCACACCCAGTCTTCTTAGGGGCAGCGAATGGCGATCCCTCCCTACATTAAAAACTCACAATGAAAAGAGTCCTAAAAGTCTTAGACTTTTGAGGGGACTGGATAATCACACCCAGTCTTCTTAGGGGTAGCGATTGGCGATCTTTCTCTTCATTACAAATTTAATCTTTCAACTAACAACTTTATGCAGGTACACAAACATATAGTTGAAGAGGAGGTGAGGGATTCTGGGATTACCTCATTGGGAAACATCTCACTTGAGGAGCTGCTTACATAAAAACATGGAGGCTGATAAGGAGGGTTATGAGAGTCCCTATGATACTGAGTTTGAGATAAAGGTTGTTAAAAGAATAAACCTTCAGCACATTGATGATGAAGATCAGATTAAGTTCATGGGGCCTGTATACGCTGACATGGAGGATGATACAAGTGTGAAACATCAAGAAAAGGCTGATTCTGACCTGGAATCAATGACCGAGGATGAACTTGAGTCACTTTTTGGGTTTGAAGCAGAGGAGACTGATAGTGATGAGCATCAATCTAAGCATAAGAAAGAATTATCCAAGACTGATAAGGCCGTCGCTGATAACATGATTGATGAGTTAGTTAACATGGCTAACTCTTAAGATGCAAATTTGAATGCTTCTGCTGATAAGCCAAATGAGTCAGACCCCCTTGGTCATCTTCATATAGAAATCAGCTCTCTGACTGCCAATGTTAAAGATCTGAAGTCCTCATTAGCTCAGCAGGTGGCTAAAAAAATTAAGGATTGTGTGCCCATATTGGTGGCTGATGCATTTGAGGAGAGAGTACCCGAATTATTATTTAACACCCTCAAGAACATTCTTCCTTAGATCATCAAGGACTCTGTCAAACAAGCTCTTCCCAAGTTTGACAAAAGAGTAAAGAAGACTCTTAAAGCTCAAGTTCCTGAGATAATTCTCAAACCGCCGAACAATGCTTTTAATCTCCTTAACAAAAAGGAGCGCAGCAGGTTTCTCAGTCTTCAGATGACGCTGGGCAAGACCATTAAAATCAAAGTCGGCAAATCTATTCTATGTAGTGTTAGGAAGGAGGTGAAAGTTGTCAGTGAACTCCTCAAATATTGTGTCACGCAGCTTGACAAGAATGATGTTAATCTTCGCGAGCTGGTTGATCTAATCAGGGATCTGGTTGCTCTGATAGACACAGCATCAGCTAAGGCTAAAGCTGCTCCTGAGGGGGGAGAATATGTCTACTCAGGAAAACAAAGATGAAGAGATTACAATCCCTGCACCAGCTCAGGGAGAGTAACAGCCAACTAAACCAGAAACATCAACATCATCAGCTAAGGCTAAAGCTCCTCCTGAGGGGGAGAATATGTCTACTCAGGAAAACAAAGATGAAGAGATTACAGTCGATGCACCAGCTCAGGGGGAGCAACAGCCAACTAAACCAGAAACAGCTGATGAAGCACTGGCTAATGCTCAGGGGGAGCAATTATTTTAATAAGCTCCTCTAATCTCAACTGCTTTGGTAATTCAATCTTTAGAGGAAGAACCTTCAGTTAAGAAGTTGAAGATTCTAATGCCAGGATTCACCGTTCCCTCACTACAACCTCTGAACTTAATTATACCACAAGGAATCAGACCACCCATCATCAACAACAACATCCCCTTTGATCAATACACAACAAGTCTCTTTAGCTCAAGTTCCTATGAGTTCTCCCTAACTCCTCCTCCCAAGATAGTTGATAAAGGTAAATGCATTGCCTTTGAGGATGATCAAATAAAGCAATTCATGCCTCTCTTGGAACAAGGAGGATCAGATCTAAAATTGCTAAATCTTTAACAATTCAGCATCTCTGGTAAAAGTATGACACTAGAAGATGCTAAAGCTCAGATGAAAGAAATGAAAAGATTGGCTGAATTGAAGCGAGAAAAAGAAGAGAATGAAAAGAAGCTAAAAGTACTGACCCTTGAACAACTAAGAGCTCAGGCAGAAGAGTTGGCTACTTATGAGGCCAAGAGGGTAAAGATGCTAAAAGAGTATAACCACTGTATCACTTTCAGACCCCATACCCATCACTAAGATTAGCTACAGGGTTAACAACTATACTAAAGAAGCATGCATGAGGATTACAAGGAATAATCAGCCACTGAATCTCACTATGTATGACAAGTTTGTGTTGAAGATGCTGAGATTCAGTGAATGGCTTGAAGTTCATGATTTAGCCTCTAAGGTGAAGAGCTAGTCCAATGATCTGCTACACAAGAACTTGAAGGCAAAATTTTAGTGGGTAAAGACACAGGCTGGAAAACTTAGCATCCCTCCACCACCTCAGCTAACTGCCTTTGGACTATCTACCTTTGAGAAGAAAAGAAAGAGAAGCTCTGAGATCATAAAGAAGTATTTGTCAAAGACAATGTAGAGGTAGATAGAATGCACAAGAAATTAGTACCTCCTACAGGGGTTGTTGGATCACTTGGGCTGGTGATTGAGGAACCTGTAATTTTTGTATACAATGGGAGCTTCAATCTGGTCTTTCAGAGAGAAAGTGAATTTCATCTGGCAACTACTCCTCAGCTGATCAGAATCTAAAATGCCATTAATGTAAATTCTATACAATAGGATGATTTATGTAATAAAAGATAGGGAGGATGTTGTAGAAGCTAGGAAGATTTTACAAGGTAACTTAGATAATATGGGCTGAAAATGTAATGCAATGAGTGAAGTTATTTTGTTTATTTCCTTGTTAATTATGTGTAAGAAGAAGTTGTGTACTCACTTACAATAATTATTACTTAGCTTAATTTATATTCGAATAGGGGGAAATTGTTGGGCCAATTCAGTGCCCAATTGTCTCTGCCTAGATTTAAACAGAAATTAGGCTAAGTGTTGAAGACTCGCTGAGTGTAAAGCATCAGCGAGCAATGAAGACTTGCTGAGTGCAAAGCATCAGGAGGCATTGAAGGACTCGCTGAGTGTAAAGCCCCAGCGAGCAACCTCAGACGTATTCAAGTCAAAGACATAGTCAAGGAAGTCAAAGATTACTTGAAGACATACTCGTCAACTAAGATGGATATCAGTTGATATGTAGAAGGAATACGCTGATGGTTTTAAGGAGAGTCAGGGGTGGCAATACCCTGATGATCCTGTTACCCTTTGAAGAAGAGCAAGCTGAACTTAGCTTCTCTAAGTGAAGTTTAGGCGGGATAAGTCAACAAAGCAAAATGGCGAGACAAAGTGTTGTTTGACTTAAAGTCTGAACTAAAGTACGAGTTGGTGAAAGTTATGAACAGTTGGCAGAACTGTTCACAAAAGTATGGGCGGGATCTTTCCAAGAATGGACGTGCATTAAATACAGTTGTACTTCCACCACAGGATTCTTGACACGTCCCAACTGCCCCCACTAAGGATACAACCTCGTATCACTATAAATAGAGAATGTTGTAGGAGTAAATGTTATCGCTTTAATTGTAATTGTTATTATAGACATTTACTCCTTTGTCGAACTTACATTGTACTCAGCTGATCCTATCAGCGGGACTATCCAAGTTCGCTTGTAAACTTGATACTTTGTCAAGTTTACTTGTTCAAAGGGCGATCTTATATAGTCATTCAACTTGTGCGATCCATAACACATTGTAATACTTAGATTATATCAATAAATCATTACAAGATTTGAAAAGTTATTACATGTGTTACTTATTGATAAGTGTTATATTTCCATATAGACGTGTTAATTAGGACTTACAATTGGTATCAGAGCAGTTTATTTTATAAAACACATTTATAAACCGCTCTTTGTTTTTAAAATCAAGATCCCATCATGTCTGAAATTGTACCACCTATCCCACCACATTTAGGATATACTAGTAGTCCAAATAGAGTTGATAACATGCATGCTGACAACATTAACAACACTACTACAAATAATGTAGCTCAAAATATTGTTGATGAGAATCTCCCCCTACTTCATGATTTAGAGGAGGTTCTCATGTTACAAATGTTCCTGAGTTTGATAAAGAGGACTTTTCTAGCTGGGAAGATAGGTTCCTGGTTTACCTTGATGGTCTTGAACCTTATCTTCCATAAATTCTAGAAAATGGACCATTTGTACCTTTGTCGTCTTTGTCCACCTCTACAAACCCTTTGCCTAAATCTCAAAAACAATGGTCACATGCTGACAGACGTCTTGCTAATCAAGATAAGAGACTAAAAAGTATCATTATCTCTTGTTTACCAAATGATGTAATGAAGTCTGTCATTAAATGTACCATTGACAAAGCTATGTGGAATGATCTAATTTTAGCTCACGAGGGACCATCTGATACAAGAGATACAAAGATTGGAGCCTTAAGATTCAAATTTAATTCTTTCAAAGCACTTGAAGGTGAAAAGGTGAATGGTACATTCACTAGGATGAAGTGCTTGTTAAATGACCTCGAAAATAATGGTGTCTCTATACCACAAGCTGAAGTGAATGCCACGTTTGTTAACAGCTTGCCAAGAAAATGGCTGAGTATGAATCAAACTCAGAGGGCCAATAACTCTATCAAAAATGATTATCTGGCTACTCTATATGGCAAATACAACTATGAAGAAGGCCTGATAGATCAGATTCATAAATCAGAGTCAAATAGATTCGCTCAAAAGCCTTGATTTCTAACACCTATTTGCAGGAAAGTGACTCAGATGTTGAAGAAGACACCAGGAGCAGTAGTGAATTTCTAGCTGACTTGATTGCTAAGTTCCATGACAGAGCACTTCTAGCCAATCAGAAAAGATTTTACAAAAGGTCTGGAAGAGTTGGATCAGCAAAGAGACCCATGCACAAGTCAAATGAAACCTATTTTGCTTGTGGTAAACTAGGTCATTTTTAGAAAAACTATCCTACAACCAAAATCTCCACTCTCTCATATCCTTCTTTAAACAAATGATACAACAAACCTAAGTTTAACACAAACTCAACACCCCAACAAACTCAAAAGGTTGACAATCATAAAAAAGATTACAAAGGGAATTACAAAGGTCTTAAAGCTGAAATAGCTATCCTGACCAAAAAGATTGATAATATGTCCAAGGGAAAAAGTGAAAAAGGGTTGGTTGTTGAGTCATTTGACTCGAATGACGAATCAGTGTCCTCAGAGGATGAAAGAGTTACCAAGGTTATGACATTTATGGCAATCGCTGAGGATGAGCTATCTGTTGGAAAGACTGATGCTAGATCGGGTCAGTGGGTTCAAATCATCATAAAAAAGGTACAAAGACTTCTTTTAATGATAGATGGTGATGAAAGGAAACATGTCCTAGACCATACCCATGTTGATCTTTATTATGTGGAGGATTAGAAGAAACATTTGCTCAGCAAATTCAACTCTCTTAATCAAGAGTTGTCCTCATATAAGACTAAACTGGCTGACCTTAAAAACACCAATGCTATAAACCGCTCTCTCCAAAATGAGATTGCCAGATTAAATCTGGAAAATGAATCTTCGAGAGATGAAATCTTTGACTTAAAGAAAGTCATTTAAAAATGGACATCCAGCAAAGTCACCCTTGACTAATTGCTCACTGAGTAAGTCCCTAGCAACATAGTCTGTGCCCTTGGTGGAAGGGGTAAGGGGAAAGAACAAATCTCCTCAAAGGAACTTATGTTAACCAAAGCTGATGAGTCTCTAGCTGAGACTGCCCTTGAGATTACCTCTGACTTCGAGTCTGAGTGTGATGTTCAGGAACCTCTGCCTCCTCTTCCCAAGCTTTTAAGTGCTGATCCTATTGGTACATCCTCTGATGTATTAACTCTTGCTGACTTAACTCAGACCCCAACTGTCTCAAAAGAGGTCAAAAAGGTCACTAACAAAACGTCAGCTATCAAGGCACCTAAGAAAAAGGCTATGACTGGACTGACCTTATTCCAACCAAGAAAGCTGACTCATCCATTGAGCAACTGCTTTTTTACTCTGATAGAAGAGGTAAAAGGTCTTAAAGAGCAAATCAAGATTCCTTCAGACACCTACTTATCTGTCTCTCAATTAGAAAGTTCCAAGTCTGCCAAAGGTAAACAAAAGACCTAGTTTGGACCTTGTAAACACTGTGGGTTTAGAAATCACCTCCTAGAGGACTGCTATGTCACACCTCCAAACGAGGCATGGACGGAATACGTGTCCGGAGGCGTGACGTCATAATATACATCACACAAAATCATGTAAACGACCACTATATGGACATTTGATAAAACATAACTCGTTGCTTTGGATAAATCAAAATAAGTCTTACAATATTCTTAACATAGTTGTAATAGTTTTAGCGGAAGCTTAAGACAAATGCAGCGGAACCATAACATGTTTTTAAGACAACGGGTATTTAAATTTAAAGATAAACATTCTTGGAAGACATCCAACAATGCATGCAACATCATATAGCACATCAAGAACAATCCAGCTAAGCACCCGAGAAAAACATGCTTAAAACAGTCAACATAAATTTGGTGAATTCATAAGTTTGAATTTAGTATTAAGAGTGGACCACAGTTCACAGAATGCATGTGACAGTTATAACAAATACAACTTCACATAAAAGTATTTACTGTTGCACTAAACTCATGACACCGATGCTCAATTCAAAGAAACATTTTATATGCCAAAAAGAAATACCGCTCTAGAGGTATCTGACCAAGATCCCCTAGTGAAATCCGACATGGTATATATCGGTTCGTTCGTGTCTCCCGAATCTAGAAAGCGCTACTTACCTGGATATGGATAATTAGTCCCAATAGATCTATTTACAACATTCACGCTCACTTAACCAATCCGTCGGTTAAGAAATTAACGGTTCATGATAGTTCGGGAATTAATGGTCTATTCGCAACTTAGGCAACACATAATCAGGAAAAGGTAACGTAAAGTAACTGTGTCCATAATTTAAAAACAAGCAATGTTTCTCACTCCAAAGTAGAAAGTAAAAATAGTAGAACGTGGGGCTATGAACTCACCTTAAGAAAATGGTGAGATAAATATCAATGAAGAGATATAATGCCAAGAGGTCCTACTTCCGACCTAAATCAATGACGCGTCTTAGGAAGATGAAAAGTATACAAAACTTGCACGAATCGTTTATAAAGGAGAAATACATCCATGTGTGTTTGTGCTTTGGTTTGATTAACAAAACGCGACTAACTAACATTTAATAGTTTTTCGTTAAGTTTTGGCGTTTAACCGAAAATTGCCATTTTTAGTAAGTTTCTATTTTAGGAAAGTTTTTGGTTTCGGGACGTTAATACCGTCCCCTATATTTGATAAGTCCATATTTCCATAAACGCACTAATGAAACCTAAACGTTTAACTTCCATGTCTATCTCGCTAATATTTACTAAACTTACTATTTTTAGAAACCTTAACGCTTTCCCGAAAATATGTTAATGATGATTTTAACGATCCTAATTAATATATAAGTGTTGCTATATGTTTCGCTAATGTTTTAAAAGCTCAAATCATCCCGAAAGTGTCTGAAAACCCATTTTACTATTCACATCAGCATTTACCTTAATTATTTTGCCGAAAAATGTTTCAAGTTTTATTTGGCTATAACTTGGCCGTTTTAAGTTCGATTTTAGAGTGCGGTATATGAAAACCTATCTATTCGAAACAAGCTTTCTAAAAACTACCTTTTCGCCCAATGAAAACATTTTTAAGTCACTCAAAACCTCAAAACAAAAACAGATCAGCAACTAGGTATTTCACAAACGCCTCTAGAAACACAACCAAACTTCACAATAGTGCCTAATCTAACCTATACCCTTTCACTACTAAACAAATCCAACAAAGCCATACCTAAAACTAACCTAATCCCTTCATTTATATTGTTGCAACTCCCTTTTCAACTCACCTCACTAAAATCATAAAGTCATAAACATATTACTTCCATTTTTATAAAAGATGACAATATATCATTTCATTTCTTTTTTAAAAATCAACACAAACACCATAGGAATCATAGATCTATGTAACATAAACATATGTAGAATGAAAGTAGAAATGAAAGTATAAGTTTCAATATGAGCTTACAAAAATGAAGAACAAGCTTAAGAAAACACAAGAATGAAGATAGAAGACTTGGATCTTGAAAAACCCCAAATAATAACCAAACCCTAATTTGTAGATCTTGAAATAAACCCTTGAATCAATGAATCAATACTTGTAAACACCTTAGGTAACCTTAAATATCAACCTAGTATGCTTTGATCTTGCAAAAAATCAAAGAAAATGGAAGACTATAAGGGGTGTTTGTTTGCCGTGACCAAAGGAGAGGGAAAGAAGAGAGATGAGAGATTTTGATGAGGCTAGGAAATGAAGTATGACCTAATGTGTGTTATAGTGGTGTATTTATAGGACAAGAGAGAGTTTAGGGTTTCTTGGTTTATAGTAGCAAGTGTCCAACATACACCAAAGGGGTGTGTGTGTGGGGGTTAGACCGAAACATCACCACAAGGACCAAGGGATTCAAATTTTTGGATCATGGTTCATTCTAGGTGAATTAGTTGTTCAATGAACAAGTCAAACTCTTACAATAGTGTAAGAGGTCACATGAAGGGGTTATCATGGTAAGTGTGCATGAGAATGACATTCTCACGTGTCACTTTCATGTACACATGCACTAGTTTTATAAAAGATGCTCCATGAATTAATTTTGAGCTCAAGGTGTTTTGGTTTGGGTTTAGGCGTGCAAATATGACATGAGGGGAGGTCATGAACGAAATTTTGATGTTATAATACGAGATGAACGATAACTAAGGTTTACACGAAAAGATTTTGGGTTTCCGGGGTTCCGTTTGATCAAAAACGCGAAAAACGTAAATTATACGTTTAAACGTAAAAATAAGTTTCGGAAGTGATCATAAACTACGAAACACTTAGAAAAGATAAAATAAATCATATAACATCTAAACTAATCCAAATCCGAAGTCGGAACGCGTCCGATGATGTTTTTCAAATTTACGCGGGTTAACTTCCCGGTAAACTGCCAGGTTCAAACGTAGCGTATAAAAGTCAAAAATAATGATCAGAATAGTTTAAAATATTGACTTGGAATTTTACGGGGTGTGAAATCCTTCCCCCGTTAAGAGAGCTTTGTCCGCAAAGCTCAAGCCGTAGCCTTAGACGTAGGTGCAGGGGTAGCGAAGAGATGTGGATACTTCTTTTGCATTTAGTATTCGAGCTCCCAAGTAAGCTCAGGACCTCATCTTGAATTCCAGCGGACTTTAACAATTGGAATGCGACTTTGCTTTAGTCGTTTAACTTCTCGATCCATGATTTCAACCGGTTCTTCAATGAAATTAAGCTTGTCATCAATCTGGATTTCATCCAATGGAATAACTAGAGGTTTGTCGGAGAGACACTTCTTCAAATTAGAAACGTGAAAAGTACTATGAACTCGGCTTAGTTGTTATGGGAGTTCAAGTCGGTATGAAATCATTCCCACTTTAGCAAGAATTTTGAAAGGTCCAATATAGCGAGGGTTTAGCTTCCCCTGTTTGCCGAAACGTATCATTCCTTTCCATGGCGATACTTTCAACATAACCTTATCTTCAACTTGAAATTCCAACGGCTTATGTCTCCTATCGGCGTAGCTCTTTTGTCTATCTCGTGCCGCTTGAAGCGTTTCTTGATTTGGATGATCTTTTCTGTAGTTTCATGAATAATCTCTGGGCCAGTAAGCTGAGCATCCACAACCTCAGCCCAACAGACAGACGATCGACATTTTTGGCCGTACAGTGCTTTAAACAATGCATCTTTGATACTCGTATGGTAGCTGTTGTTATACGAGAACTCCACTAATGGTAGGTGTTTATCCCATCCCTTCTCGAAATCAGCCACACATGCACGTAGCATGTCCTCTAAAGTTTAGATGGTTCACTCACTCTGACCATTTGTCTATAGATGATAAGCCGTACTCATATCTAATTGAGAACCTAGAGCTTTGTTTATCGATTGCTAGAAATGAGATGTAAATTTACTATCTCGATCAGAAATAATCAAAACTGGCACTCCATGCCTTGAGACTACCTCCTTAAAGTATTGTCTCATCAACTTTTCCATTGAGTCGATTTCCTTCATTGGTAAGAAATGAACAGATTTGGTAAGTCGGTCAAGAATTACCCAAATTGCATCCTGACCAGTTGGCATCTTTAGCAACTTAGTAACGAAATCTATAGTAACGTTCTCCCATTTCCATACTGGGATCACGGGTTGAACCAGCAAACCAGATGGTTTTTGGCATTCGGCCTTAACTTTGGCACATGTCAGACACTTACTGACGTAGGTGGCAATCTCAGCTTTCATATTTGGCCACCAATACAGTTTCTTCAAGTCTTGGTACATCTTGTCCGATCCAGGATGGATCGAATACTTTGACTTATGCGACTCGGGCAATCAGAGTCCTCAAGTCACCAAAACAGGGTATCCAACTTCTATTCTTCAAACACAACGTTCCACCAGCACGAGGTTCAAGCTTCTTAATCATACCACACAAATCTTCATTTCCATAGTCTCCTTCCTTTCTCGCCTCAACTTGAGCGTTCAAGATTTGTACCAAAAGGTTCAAACCAATTGTCATAACCAAGACTCGTACTCGTAGTGGCTTAATCCGTTCCTTTCGGCTCAAAGCATCCGCCACCACATTCGCCTTTCCCGGATGATAACGAATTTCACAGTCGTAGTCACTCAACAATTCCAACCATTTATGTTGTCTCATGTTCAACTTTTTCTGATCAAGAATATGTTGCAAGCTCTTATGATCAGTAAACACAACGCACTTTGTGCCGTACAAATAATGTCTCCACATCTTGAGAGCGAACACTACAGCTCCAAGTTCTAAGTCATGTGTAGTGTAATTCTTCTCATGAATCTTGAGTTGACGGGATGCATAAGCTATGACTCTCTCCTTCTGCATCAACACTGCGCCCAACCTCTTATGAGAAGCATCACAATAAACCACGAAGTTTTCACTACCCTCGGGTAAAGCCAAGATTGGTGCACTACACAAATTCTGCTTCAACATTTGAAATGCAGCCTCTTCCTTTCCACCCCAATCAAATTTCACGCTCTTCTGAGTCAATTTGGTCATAGGTTTAGCAATCTTTGAGAAGCCTTTAATAAACCTTCGGTAATAACCAGCAAGACCTAAAAATTAACGAATCTCTGTCAGAGTCTTGGGCGATGCCCAATCCCTAATTGATTCTATCTTAGCTGGGTCCACGTGAATGCCTTCACTATCAATCACGTGACCAAGAAATTGTACCTTTGACAGCCAAAAACCGCATTTTGAAAACTTGGCGTACAATTCTTCCTCCTTAAGCAACTTTAAAATTAATCTAAGATGTTCTACATTCTCTTCCTTGCTCTTGGAGTAGATCAATATGTCATCAATAAAAATGATCACGAATTTATCTAAGCATGGTTTGCACACCTGATTCATCAAGTCTATGAATACTGCCGCTGCGTTTGTCAATCTGAAGGGTATTACTTGGAACTCGTAATGACCATAGCGAGTCCTAAACGCCGTCTTTGGAATATCCTCGTCACGAACTCTGAGTTGGTGATAACTAGACCTCAAGTCGATCTTCGAGTAGACACTTGATCCTTGCAACTGATCAAATAAGTCATCGATTCTCGGGAGTGGGTATCGATTCTTAACTGTAAGCTTGTTCAGTTTGCGGTAGTCAATACACAACCGAAAAGATCCATCTTTCTTTTTGACGAACAAGACCGGGGCTCCCCAGGGTGAGGAACTCAGTCTTATAAATCCCTTGTCAGAAAGTGCTTGCAGTTGAGCTGACAGTTCTTGCATTTTTGATGGAGCGAGTCTATAAGGGGCTCGTGCCACAGGTGCAGCACCAGGGACTAAGTCAATTTGAAATTCAACTTGTCGCGCAGGTGTCAATCCAGGCTAGTCCTCTGGAAAGACTTCTAGAAATTTTCGTACAATCGGCACGTCCTCTAGTCGCTTCTCCTTCGACTCGTCTCTGGTTTCCTTTTTCATAACTTGTGTCAGAAAAATTTGGCAACCTTTCTTAATATATTTCTGAGTCTTCGTACACGATATGATACTCAACGTCGATTTCTTCCCCTTATCAGCCCTGTCTCCTTGACCGATCAGAATTTCGTCTCCAAGAGGAATACGTACTATCTTCTCGTCATAGACAATCACCGCATGATTGTTCGCCAACCAATCCATGCCGATGATGGCGTCAAAACTTCCGAGCTCTACGGGCATTAAATCAATATTAAACGGATGACCTAATAATCCTAGGGTACAACCTCTATGCACAGTATTGGTTTCAGAAGTTCTCCCGTTGGCTAATTCGACAGTATAGCTAACGTCTAAAGTATCGGGGATTACATCAAGCAAAGTACTAAAGGTAGTCGACATGAAACTTCGATCGGCACCCGAATCAAATAATACAGAAGCATAACGATTGTTGAGAAGAAACGTACCCGTGACGACGTTGGAATCAGGGTTAGCGTCTCCTCCACCTAGTACATAAGCTTTTTCTCTTGCTTCACCAATCCCATTCTTGTTTCCAGTTTTGTTTCCACGGTTATGATCTTTCATCTTTGGGCAATCTCTCCTGTAGTGTCCTCGCCTTCCACACTCGTAACAAGTTACAACTCTCTGATTCACTACTTGACCCCTCTGAGTAGAAGTAGTGGTATTCGTGGCCTTACAATCTCTGGTCAAATGCCTGACTTTGTTGCACTTCCCACATCTCACAGTACATGGTCTTTCATGATGAAACTTACACTTGTTGCAGAGAGGCAACGATCCAGTATACACTCTTCTTTCATTGTTGCCAGCCGTATAGGCTCTTGCAACATTTTGACCTCCAACATTCTGTCTTTTGGGTGGTGGTTGCTGCCCACGGTTGTCTCTCTGGTTAGCCTCCCACCTTCTCTTGTTTTCCGTATTTTTCATAGCATATCCCTTCAACTTTTGATCCATCAAGCTGTTAGCCAACCGAATGGCATCCTGGAGTCTCGTTGGTTCAGCAGACATCACATTCCCTTGAATGTTGTCAGGGAGACCTCCAACAAACTTCTTGACCCGATCCTCCTCTTCGGGAACCATCTTGGTGCACATCATGGTAAGCTTTTGGAATCTTTGAGTATAAGCAGCCAAATCGTTGTTCTTCACGGTCAAATTCCACAGCTCAGACTCCATCTTTTGAATTTCATTCCTTAGGCAGCACACTTCAGTCATTAGCTTCATAAGCTCTCTCCATGACATATCAAATGCAGCATCAGTTCCAATGGTTCTCTTATGTGAGTTTCACCAAGTTAGTGCACTGTTTAACAGTGTGCAAGTAGCATACTTGACTTGGTATTTCTCTAGGCAGTTGCTGATATGGAATACTATTTCTATCTTTTCAAACCACCTTATTAATCCGACAACGCCTTCAGTCCCATTGAAGTTCAGTGGTTGACATTTCATGAAGTCTTGGTAAGTACACTTACGGACAACAGGCCTAGCATTTCTATCATTCTCGTTGTGATTTCCATTTCCATTTCCTCCTCCATTTCTGTTTCCATTTCCATTTCCTCCACTATTTCCATTGCCATTTCCTCCACCATTTCCATTGTCATTTCCCCCACCATTTACATTCTGTCTTTGTCTTTCAACAACCAAATCAGCAGTACGGTTTGCCTCATGAGTAGCTAACACCTCTGCCACTCGTTGGTTAATGAGTTCCTCAATTGCCTCTGGGGTCATGCCAGAGCGAGTGATAGTCATGATCTAGTCACAAAATATAGCATATGGTAAGATTCGATACGAGATATAGGTACTATTCATGGTAAATAAGATTTATAAGGTGAGAAAGAAATACAATAAGAAATGCTTTGCCAGAACGAATAAATAACAAATAAAGACGAAGACGCAAAAGAATCAAAATAAGCTTTTCATATCATAACAAAGCTCCATAGTTGGTTACAATCCACTCATAACGGGGTACTTGATTTACAACATTTCTATTACTAACATCTAGACCTAACCATCAGTCTAATGTCCTACATAACCATGGTACTACCAAACTATGGGCGAAATCCCAAACGCCTCTCAACAAACGAATCCAACCTCTTGAGTCTCCTTCGAGCATCATCATGATCCCTACGAATCTGAAGAAACTCCTCCTGAGAAAGTGCCATGTGATGACGAAGACTGTCGACCCGATCTCTCTCGATACACAACAAAGCCTGAACCTTTAGGTTCTCATGTCCTAAACTCCTAACTCGATCAGCCAAACCAGCTCTCTCTCCGCTAGCCACCAACTGACCAGCCTACAACTACCTCTTAGCAGTCTCAAACTTAGCAATCCTATCAAGAGGAACCTCATACATGTAATGAGCCATATCATAGAGAGTACCCTCAAGATCAGGAGCATCTCCTCCGGTGGACTCTGAAATACCACCAGTAACCAATGGATCAACCTCGATCTCCATCGTTCCTCCCGCACTGGCCTCTGCCTCAATCTCATCCTCGTCCTCCCTAATATCACTAGCAGCAATCTCAACTCCCATACCTATACCATCCTCAGTATGAGCTCCAACTCCATCACCAATACCCAAATCCGCAACAGTCTCTGCATCTGTAGTACCAATCTCCATATGCTCCTCTCTGCTATCCTCAGGTAAGTATGAATCTCTAAACCTCTTGCGAGGTGGTAGAAGATTAACACGAGTAGGAACTAATGCTCTTGGAGTAGGGGTAGATGAAGGTAAAGTGGTAGCAGGGGACCTACATCTCTTACGAGATGGTACAGCAGAATGTGAAAATGAATCCAATGATCTCTTAGAAGATGAATCTAGGGATGACTCTGATGTAGTCGATGGGTAAGGAGTAGACAATGGTGCAGACCTCCAACGACTAAAAGCCTCACCATATCGTGGAGTCATAACCAGGGGATAAACCAACCTAGATGATGCAACTCTAGTCGATGGTCCTGAATGAGTCTGACCTGATGTATCGCATCCTGAAGAATGAACTGATGATGAGTCTGTCAATGAATTTGAAGAAGTATCTGATGAAGAACCCGAAGATGAACTAGAAGAAGATAGGTCTAAAGATGAATCTGATGTAGAATCTGATGATGAGTGATGTGATGTGTAGCTCAATGCAAGACGATGAGATGGAAGTGGTCCAACACTCTTCCTTGCAGTCATCACCTTACGTGGCCCATTAGGATGGGTGCGGTAAGGTCGACCGAAGGGAATAGCCTCCCCGGGTCGGATAAGAATCGATGGTCGTCGACAAATCTCGGGTGGGGCAACAACAGGTGCAAGTGGAAACTCAGATGATGGTGTAAGAGACTCATGCCTCTCGGGTCTCTGCTCAGCAGGCTCAGACTCACCGTCCGCCTCCGAGTCATCAGAACATAAGAAGGGTGAAACCAATGGTAACTCTGGTGCTACAGGTAAGGAATCCTCCGATGGGTCTGAATCAGAAGAAGATGAATAATCCACCAAATCGAGCATTCCGATAGGTGAAATGACAGAAACTGCTCCCACCTCTGGTGCAACTAAAGGATTAGCATGTACAATGGGAACCTTAGCAGGAACCACATGGATAACAGGAATACTGGTAGGAATAGTGCCAAAGAGAATCACTTGTGGGACATGAGAACCCACACTCTCCTCAGATGATCCCGACGAAATAGAAATAACAGGAGCTGCCATAACCTGCACAAGCAAAAGTTTATATAAATCTCCTTTATATGAAACCATGCAAAGTGCAAGAAATGCCGAGAAATAAATATGATGCAAATATGATGCATAAAGTAATTTATGGCAATATGATATATAATTTGCACTTATGTGTGAGATAAAATAATGGTATATATATGATATATATAATAAAATATATTTGAAATATATATATAAATATATATTATATATATATGTGATATAAATATAATATAGAATATAAATATATAATATAAGCAGGTAAGACCGCCCCACGTAGGATCACAACATTTTATAGACCAGACCTAGAAAAAGCTACCTGTTCACTACAACCTGGCTCTTTGATACCATCTGTCACACCCCCCCAAAGCGGGTTCCTAGACGAATACTGTCCGGAGGCGTGATGTCATAATATACATCACACAAAATCAAGTAAACGACCACTATATGGACGTTTGATAAAACATAACTCGTTGCTTTGGATAAATCAAAATAAGTCTTACAATATTCTTAACATAGTTGTAATAGTTTTAGCGGAAGCTTAAGACAAATGCAGCGGAACCATAACATGTTTTTAAGGCAATGAGTATTTAAATTTACAGATAAACATTCTTGGAAGACATCCAGCAATGCATGCAACATCATATAGCACATCAAGAACAATATAGCTAAGCACATGAGAAAAACATGCTTAAAACAATCAACATAAAGTTGGTGAATTCATAGGTTTGAATTTAGTATTAAGAGTGGACCACAGTTCACAGAACGCATGTAATAGTTATAACAAATACAACTTCACATAAAAGTATTTACTGTTGCACTAAGCTCATGACACCGAGGCTCAATTCAAAGAAGCATTTTATATGCCAAACAAGAAATACTGCCCTAGAGGTATCTGGCCAAGATCACCTAGTGAACCCGACATGGTATATATATGTTCGTTCGTGTCTCCCGAATCTAGTAAGCGATACTTACCCGGATAGGGATAATTAGTCCCAAAAAATCTATTTACAACATTCACGCTCACTTAACCAATCCGTCGGTTAAGAAATTAACGGTTCATGATAGTTCGGGCATTAGTGGTCTATTCGCAACTTAGGCAACACGTAATCAGGGAAAGGTAACGTAAAGTAACTGTGTCCATAATTTAAAAACACGCAATGTTTCTCACCCCAAAGTAGTAAAGTAAAAATAGTAAAACGTCGGCCTATGACCTCACCTTAAGCAAATGGTGAGATAAATATCAATGAAGAGATATAATGCCAAGAGGTCCTACTTGCGACCTAAATCAATGACGCGTCTTAGGAAGACGGAAAGTATACGAAACTTGTACGAATCGTTTATAAAGGAGAAAGACATCCATGTGTGTTTGTGATTTGGTTTGATTAACAAAACGTGACTAAATAACATTATAGAGTTTTTCGTTAAGTTTTGACGTTTAACCGAAAATTGCCATTTTTAGTAAGTTTCTATTTTAGGAAAGTTTTTGGTTTTGGAACGTTAATACCGTCCCCTATATTTGCTAAGCCTATATTTCCATAAACGACTAGTGAAACCTAAACGTTTAACTTCCATGTCTATCTCGCTAATATTTACTAAACTTACTATTTTTAGAAACTTTAACGTATTCCCGAAAATATGTTAACGATGATTTTAACGATCCTAATTAATAAATAAGTGTTGCTATATGTTTTGCTAATGTTTTAAAAGCTCAAATCATCCCGAAAGTGTCCAAAAACCCATTTTACTATTCACATCAGCATCTACTTTAATTATTTTGCCGAAAAATATATCAAGTTTTATTTGGCTATAACTTGGTCGTTTTAAGTCTGATTTTAGAGTGCGGTATATGAAAACCTATCTACTCGAAACAAGCTTTCTAAAAACTACCTTCTCGCATAATGAAAACATTTTTAAGTCACTCAAAACCTCAAAACAAAAACGAAACTAGGTATTTCACAAACGCCTCTAAAAACACAACCAAACTTCACAATAGTGCCTAATCTAACCTATACCCTTTCACTACTAAACAAATCCAACAAAGTCATACCTAAAACTAACCTAATCCCTTCATTTCTATTGTTGCAACTCACTTTTCAACTCGCCTCACCAAAATCATAAAGTCATAAACATATTACTTCTATTTTTATAAAAGATGCAAGATATCATTTCATTTTTTTTTGAAAAATCAACACAAACACCATAGGAATCATAGATCTATGTAAGGACATAAACATATGTAGAATGAAATTAGAAATGAAAGTATAAGTTTCAATATGAGCTTACAAAAATGAAGAACAAGCTTAAGAAAACACAAGAATGAAGATAGAAGACTTGGATCTTGAAAAACCCCAAATAATAACCAACCTCTAATTTGTAGATCTTGAAATAAACCCTTGAATCAATGAATCAATACTTGTAAATACATTAGGTAACCTTAAATATCAACCTAGTATGCTTGGATCTTGCAAGAAATCAAAGAAAATGGAAGACTATAAGGGGTGTTTGTTTGCCGTGACCAAAGGAGAGGGAAAGAAGAGAGATGAGAGATTTTGATGAGGCTAGGAAATGAAGTATGACCTAATGTGTGTTATAGTGGTGTATTTATATGAGAAGAAAGAGTTTAGGGTTTCTTGGTTTGTAGTAGAAAGTGTCCAACATACACCAAAGGTGTGTGTGTGTGGGTTCGACCGAAACATCACCACAAGGACCAAGGGATTCAAATTTTTAGATCATGGTTCATTCTAGGTGCATTAGTTGGTCAATGAACAAGTCAAACTCTTACAATAGTGTAAGAGGTCACATGAAGGGGTTAGCATGGTAAGTGTGCATGAGAATGACATTCTCAAGTGTTACTTTCATGTACACATGCACTAGTTTTATAAAAGATGCTCCATGAATTAATTTTGAGCTCAAGGTGTTTTTGGTTTGGGTTTAGGCATCCAAATATGACATGAGGGGAGGTCATGAATGAAATTTTGATGTTATAATACGAGATGAACGATAACTAAGGTTTACACGAAAAGATTTCGGGTTTCCGGGGTTCCGTTTGATCAAAAACGCGAAAACGTAAATTATACGTTGAAACGTAAAAATAAGTATCGGAAGTGATCGTAAACTACAAAACACTTAGAAAAGATAAAATAACTCGTATAACATCTAAACTAATCAAAATTCGAAGTCGGAACGCGTCCGATGACGTTTTTCAGATTTATGCGGGTTAACTTCCCGATAAACTGCCAGATTCAAACATAGCATATCAAAGTCAAAAATAATGATCGGAATAGTTTAAAATATTGACCTGGAATTTTACTGGGTGTGACATCTATATGAAACCCAAGTGCTCTACATGTGGATCCACAGACCATTTGACCAAGGAACATCCTGAACAAGCTGTTGTTAAGAAAACCCTAGCTAAGCTAAAAGCTCAGTCATCTCAGGGTTCCTCTTCTAGGAAGGCCCCTATGATTCCAAAGCCCTACATTGATTGCAAGTACTGCGGATTCAATGGCCATCACTCTGATGGGTGTGACATCTGTGGTAGCATATCTCATGAAATCGCTGACTGTACCAAGAAACCTTCCTACAACAACAGGAAACCAATGATATCTAATAGGTGATCCACTGAACCCACTGAAAAGTGGGTTCACAAAAGAAATTAATTTGTTTCAAAATGTATGTGCATGATTACTTAAAAAGATATGTATAGTATCTAGATAGTGGTTGTTCTAGACACATGACATGGGTTAAACAATATCTGCACAGATATTCAAAGGAGTCAGTTCCTAAAGTGGTATTTAGGGATAACTCTTCAGGTGACACAGAAGGATATGGCTCAGTGAACTGCAATGGAATCACTTTCACAAGGGTTGCATATGTGAATGGTCTGAAACATAACTTGATTAGCATCAACCAGTTATGTGATGCAAACTTTAAGGTTCTGTTTACAAAGACTCAGGAACCATATTCAACCAAAACAATGAAATTGTACTTATTGCTCCAAGAAGAAGAGATGTATATGTCATTGATATGTCATCTTACAATAAAGAAAGCAATGCATGTTTCATTGCCAAAGCCTCCAGTAGTATCCACTGGCTTTGGCACAAGAGATTATCCCATCTCAATTTCAAAAACATAAACAAACTAGTCAAACAAAATCTTGTTGCAGGTCTTCCTTGTCTGACTTTCTCAAAAGACAAAAATTGTTCAGCATGTGAGAAAGGGAAGCACCATAGAGCATCATTCAAAACCAAAAGATCATTTTCCATCAACGAGTGCTTACATCTCCTTCATATGGATTTGTTTGGACCTGTTAAACCTCAAACCATCCACCACAACAAATATACTCCGGTCATAGTAGATGAGTACTCAAGTAGCTAACGACTTCTTTCATAACATTCTACAGCAAATCTGAGCAAGCATAGAAATTGTTTTTTAACATGTTCAACACTTTTACAGACCCGATACTTATATATTCAAAATCAAGTTGTTTTATAGCAGATAGATAAGCGAACAAACCAATACAAACACACACACAGAGAAAATCCCAAGGTTGAACCACCATCACCATAATTTGAGGACTAGATTAGTGGCATGCAAACAAACTCTAAAGATATCTTTTTGCGCCGAAGCTCATCAATAGATGCACCTTTGTTGTCATCGAGCCAATGAGTCACGTCAACAATGGCATGCTCCATCTTCTTCAAGTTATTGCGTATATCTTTATTGTTGACATTGCATTCTTTGATCTTTTTCTTTATGGTGTATAAGCTATCCTCTAACGCATTGTATGCATTCACTCTTTTCTTGTATTCTTGGTCCTCATGTTTGTACTTCTCGGCATCTTTTATCATCTTTTCAATCTCTTCCTTGGTGAGCCTTCCTTTTTTGTTGGTAATAGTGAGCTTGCTTGTAATATCAGTTGATAGTACTTGCGATGTGACTGTGAGGATACCATCAGCATCTATATCAAAGCAGGCCTTGAGTTTTATCTCTCTTTTCGGAGCAGGTGGTATTCCGGTGGTTGAGAACATCCCCAACAAATGGTTATCTGTAGATTTGCTTCTTTCACCTTGATACACGTAAAAATCTGCACAAGTTTGGTTGTCGTCACTTGTAAAATAATCTTTGTATTTCTTCGTTGGAATTTGAGTGTTGCGTGGGATCACAACATCCAATAAGTCTCCATTTATTTCTAGACCAAGTGACAAAGGAGTGACATCCATTAGCAACACCTCTTGCACACTCTTATCACTAGTACCGGTTAACTTTGCAGCCATAACGGCTGCACCATATGCAACAGCCTCATCAGGGTGCACACTCTTGCATAGCTCTTTCCCATCGAAAAATTCTTGCAACATATGCTGGACTTTGGGTATCCTAGTCGAACCTCCAACAAGAATAATTTCATCTACCCACGATTTTTCCATCTTTGCGTCGGTTAAACATTTGTCTAGAGTCTTGATGCAGTTATCGAACAAGCTCATGTTTAGCTCTTCAAATTTAGCCCGAGTAAGTCTTATAGAAAAATCAATCCCCGCATGCAAGGCATCCAATTCGATTGATGTCTCAGTAGCGGATGATAAAATCCTTTTTCCTTTTTCACAAGCAGATCGTAACCTCCCCATTGCTTTTTTGTTCACTGTCAAGTCTTTCTTCCATTTCCTTTCGAATTCTCGAACACAGTGATCCACCATTTGGTTATCAAAATCCTCGCCTCCTAAATGAGTGTCACCATCAACTGCTTTCACCTCAAAAATACCCCCTTCTTCAATGGTCGATAAAGATACATCAAAAGTACCACCACCCAGATCAAAGATGAGCACGTTAATTTTGCCAGTGATAGCAGATTTGTGGTCAAAACCGTATGCAATTGCAGCTGCGGTAGGCTCGTTTATCATGCGCATGATGTTTAAGCCAGCAATAGTACCTGCATCCTTTGTTGCTTCACGCTGGGAATCATTAAAATAAGCCGGGACTGTTATCACTGCATTTTTCACTTCCTTTCCAAGGTACGCCTCAGCTATTTCTTTCATCTTGCCAAGAATCATTGATGATACTTCTTCAGCGAGAAATTCCTTCTTTTGACCTTTATAGGTGACCACAATTTTTGGTATGTCGTCAAGACCTTGTATGACCTTAAAAGGCCACAACTTCATGTCTTCCTGCACTTTGGAGTCACTGAATCTTCTTCCAATCAACCTCTTAGCATCTGTAAGTACTACATGTTATTAGGCAAGATTGATAGCATAGTGAAATCAAATTAGTCAATTTGCTAACGCGTTAGGTAAATCGAGATCCAATTTCCCAACAAAAATATACCTGATCTGTTAGTTTCAAGTCAAATAGTGCAACTGGTGTAAGAATTTAGTTATAAGGTCACCTGATACGTACTGACTATGACATCTCTTAACTCAGGGTTAGTGTATTTTAAAAATACGTCGTGTTTACAATAGTCATGAACAAAATTTGAGTGCTTAATTTTGTAGTTTCCGGAACTGTAAAAAAATCAAAGCAATCTCTTACCATCCTTTTAACGAATATTGAATTGTCTGTGATTTTAGTGTCATCGACTATTTTAGGTAATTGCGATTTACTAGAGACCTATGGGATTTCATATCATGCTCGGATGCGAGTTAGGAAAGTGTGGAGTACACACTCGTTTGAGCTAATATGTTTCGACCACGACAAAGACGCAGGGTCAAGGGGGCAGCGCTCCCTTGCGGGGTCAAACGTTTAACCGTTTTCCTACCTTTTCTCAACCGTTGTGACTGTTGGCATAACAATCATGACTTTTGGTTTCTACCGACTTTAACTTTTTCCTAACTGTCAAATAATTTGTTTATTAGCAGATAATAGGCGTCTTTTAACATACGAAAAATACAGTTCCTCTATGTTTTTGCTATGTTCTCTTGTGCCTATAAACAAAGTGTTATTAAATTATCTCAATAAGGATTTCGTGATACCCAGTCTATAGGGTCAAAATACTTTATGTTGCTTGAATCGTGTAATGTCACTTTC
>BQNB010042965.1:15922-45792 GCA_026074375.1 Tanacetum coccineum | reverse complement strand
AACTGCTGATGATGCTCAAAAGCAGGTTGAAGATGGTCTAAATAGTAAGAATGCTGAACAAGAAAGGTTTGCAGATGATAGCAGTACTAAATATGTTAATGCTGCTGGGCATCATATTCATACTGCTTGTCCTAATGTTAATACTAGTAGTCTTAAACTTAATGTTGTTGGCCTATCAGTTAATACTGCTAGTCTAAATGAACATGATAGCACTAAAGAAGAACCAGAAGTTGATTTGGGGAACATCACAAATTCCTATATAGTTCCAACCACTCCCAATACAAGAATTCATAAAGATCACCCAATTGACAATGTGATTGGTGAAGTGAAGTCAACTGTTCAGACAAGAAGAATGTTAAAACCTACTTCCAAACAAGGGTTTCTCAGTGATGTGTATGAACAGAAAACACATAATACCCTGAATACCTATCACAGATTGAACCAACAAGCATTGCTAAAGCTCTATCTAATTCATCCTGGGTGGAAGCAATGCAGGAAGAACTTTGGCAATTCAAACTTCAACAAGTTTAGATACTGGTGGATCTCCCAAATGGAAAGAAGGCCATTGGAACAAAATAGGTCTTCAAAAATAAGAAAGATGAAAGGGAAATTATGATTAGGAACAAAGCAAGGTTAGTTGAATAGGGTCATAGACAAGAAGAAGGTATTGATTATGAAGAAGTATTTGCTCATGTGGCAAGAATTAAGGCAATAAGAATGTTTTTGGCCTATGCTTCTTTTATGGGTTTTCTGGTATATAAAATGGATGTAAAGAGTGCTTTCTTATATGGAACCATTGAGGAAGAAGTCTATGTTACTCAACCACAAGGATTTAAAGATCCTGACCATCCAGAAAAAGTTTTCAAGGTGGTCAAGGCACTTTATGGTTTGCATAAAGCACCAAGAGCATGGTATGAAACTTAGGCTAACTATCTGTTGAGAAATGGGTTTATAAGAGGCAAGATAGATCAGACATTATTTATCAAGAAGCAAAAAGGAGATATTTTACTTGTACAAGTCTATGTAGATGACATTATCTTTGCCTCAACAAACAAGGAGTTATGTACTGGTTTTGAGAAGCTCATGAAAGATAATTTTCAGATGAGTTCTATGGGAGAACTAACTTTCTTTCTAGGATTACAATTACAACAGAAGGAAGATGGAATATTTATCAGTCAAGATAAATATGTAGCTGAAATTTTGAAGAAATTCAACTACTCTGATGTGAAGTCTGCTTCAACTCCTATTGATTCGGAAAAACATTTGGTCAAGGATGGAGATGCTGATGATGTTGATGTACATCTCTATAGATCTATGATTGGGTCTTTGATGTTTCTCACTACATCTAGGACAGATATCATGTTTGCAGTATGTGCATGTGTTAGATTTCAAGTTACTCCAAAGACATCACATCTCTTAGCAGTCAAGAGAATTTTTAGATATTTGAAAGGCAAACCAACTTTAGGCCTTTGGTATTCTAGGGATTCTCCATTTGAACTGGTTGCTTATACTGATAGTGACTATGCTGGATAGGAAGTCTACAACTGGAGGTTGTTAGTTTTTAGGAAACAAGTTGATATCTTGGCAGTGTAAGAAGCAAACTGTGGTTGCCACTTCTACAACTAAAGCTGAATATGTGGCTGCTGCTAGTTGCTGTGGACAAGTACTCTGGATTCAAAACCAATTGCTGGATTATGGGTACAATTTCATGAACACTGTCATTAATATTGACAATAACAGTACTATCTGCATTATTGAAAATCCTGTTCAACATTCTAAAACAAAACATATAGAGATTAGGCATCATTTTATAAGAGATTGCAACACTAAAAAGTTAATACAAATGGTTAAAATTCATACTGATTTAAATGTTGCAGATCTTCTTACAAAAGGTTTTGATGCAGGCAGATTTCAATACTTGGTCTCAAGTATTGGAATGATGAATCCTTAACTGTCTATATCTCTTTATGTTTTTGTAAAAGTTTTGTGAATGATTAATACTGTTAGTTTTCTCAATTAATACTGGTAAGTATAATTAAAACTCTTAGTTATACTTAAGACTATTTGTTAAAACTGTTAAGTCATGGTTAATGCTGTCAAGAAGATAATGGTTTAGATTTTGTATATTTGGCTATGAACTAACATCTACAAGTAAAGCATGTTGAATACCTAATCTTGAATGCTTCACCTTTGAAGTAATGTTTGAGAAGAAAGTTAATGATCTTGGTTCACAGTGTTTAACTTTTATTTATGGGTTATACATAAATATGGATCCTCATGAATTCCCACATGTCTATCTAGTCTTTTCTAGTGTGCTTGTGATGAATAGAGGCATGTTGTTGCATAATTATTGAAGATAGAGTTAATGTTGTTCGACTTCTGTTAATACTGCTAGGTAAAAAATTACTACTGCCAGGCAAATGTTAATGCTGTTAAGATGACATGGGCACTAAAGTTGCAACTGTTTCAAATTCTTATCCTGTTTGAACCAATTCATATTTCTTGAAGCATTGTTTGTGGGGGGTCTTATTATGTAATATGCAGTCAAGCATGAATGGTAAGGATATCGTTATATCAAATGTATGGTTTAATGAATCAAAAAGCATCTAGCATGTTCAAAAGAGGTCGGGAGACCAAAGTACCTCCGTCTATTGGACCGTCCCATTGAAAAAGGTTGGATGATGGAAGCTGTCCCTTAAAGGATTGGAGTTCGACAGAATGAAAGGGTTGTGCCACTACTACTTCTAGCTTAGAAGCAGGTGGACAGTAGTTCAGTAACATCACGTAAGACTTAAATCTATGGCTACATCTTTAATGGATCAACTCCTTAGGGAATTGGTTCAGGTAGTGGTCCCAGGTGCCAAGATACCATATTGAGGGATGTGAATACTCAAACTAGGTTTGAGATTACATCTAAACAGTCCAATGATCTACCTCTCTCAAGAGGTTACACACTTGTTTGTGAGGGAGGATAGTAAGAAACTATTGGAATTGATGGAATTTTGTACACAACTGTCATATAAAAACAGAAAGAGTGTTTTGGTGAGCCAAAAGAAATAAGAGATTAAGTGAGCTTAAAAATAGAAAGAGAGATGTGTGCCTAAAAACAGAAATGATTGATTATGTGAGCAAAAACGAATTTTGAGAGATAATATGTGAGCATAAAACAGAAAGAGAAGTTTGTGAGAATCAAGTTTGATGATGATGGAATTGCTTTTTGGATTTGAAATTTGGAGTTAATACTAGGGTTATTGAAGTTAATACTGCAAAGCATACAGTTTCTACTACTGGTATACTTTACTGCTGCTAAGCTTATATTGGGTTCAGATAATGCTGTTAGGCATATGTTAATGCTGCTAGTTCAAGTTCCTGCTGCTGAGGGTGTTTTTATAAATACTTCGATTAAGGGTTTCACTTACTTCTTTATTCGATTTCATTTCAATTCAATGCTCTATACTAATACCTCACTCATTTTCAATTCTTTGATCATCAACATCATCATGATGTAAGCCTAAGTATGCTGATGAATCGCACCAATGTGGTCGACATTCTTGGAAAAACCTGTAAGAATAGTGAAATGCGGTCTTTGAGAGAATAATTGATTTCTGAAAGCAAGTTTTGTTTCTTTATGCTTTAACAGTCAATTCCAATCATCTTTACACATCTTGTATGAACAATTTTTGGGCATAATACCATAGGTACTGATCAGTTAATGGAGTGCGTCAGTTACAAGCCCTAGTTGATAAAAAAAGGGTTATCGTTACGGAGTCAAGCATTAGGAGAGATCTTCAATTGGATGATGCAGAAGGTACTGATTGTCTTCCAACTGCTACTATTTTTGACGAACTGGCATATATGGGGTATGAAAAGCCTTCTCAAAAGCTTACTTTTTATAAAGCCTTTTTCTCTCCACAGTGGAAGTATTTCATTCACACTATTACACAATGTCTAAGTGCTAAATCCACTACATGGAATGAGTTCAGTTGTTCAATGGCTTCTTTGATCATATGCTTGGCAACAAATCAGAAGTTTAATCTGTCTAAGTACATTTTTGATGCTATGGTAAAACACTTAGATGGAGGAGTCAAATTCTTGATGTATCCTCGTTTTTCTACAAGTTTTCCATTAATCAACAACTTGGAGATTATGTCAAATCATAGATGATTTTTGTTAATCCTTCATACAAAAAAAGTATTTGCTTATAGAAGAGAGCTGGGAAGGTTTTTTTCTGGAAGAATAACAACCCTTATTTTGATAACTATGATGGTTCAAGTTTCCGTAAGTAGTGGGTTAAGGATTAAGGGTTCATCCAAAATGAATTCTACCTCAAGTACCCATTCTTAGATCAACCTTCTACATCCTCTAAAACCAAGAAAGAAGAAACAATCATCTAAGATGACTCGAGACTGGAGGGCAGAGGTTTCTCAGATGAGAAAGAGTATATGGTAAGTGTTACCCACACTTCAATATGATCTAAACTTAGTGGCAGAGGTTTGAGGGTAGCATGCATCTAACTGATTTGATGGTTTTAGGTCCAAAATTGCCAAACATCAGGTTCTTGATTTAGAAACAGAAAGGTTTGATCAAGCAAAGGAGATTGTACTTGATAGAAGAGGATCCAGAGGTTGGAAAGGAAGAAAATGTCAAGACCTACAGGTTTGAAGAGACTCAAGAAAGTTGGTATGTCTAGGAGAGTTGAGTCCTCTAAAGATCAGGAGAGTTTGGGTGCTCCTGAAGATGCATCCAAACAGGGGAGGAGTATTGCAGATATTGATGCTGATATTGAGGTAACTTTAGTTCGATGTAACTTCAAGGAAAGACTGGATTGTTGGGATTCATGATTTGATGAGACAAATAAATAAAAGAGAATGAAACATTAAGGAACTAAATTCTAGCAGATTGGGAATTAATTCCACAAGCTGGTAGAGAATTATGGATGATTTGGTGATCAAAGATATCAAAGATAGAAGATCTCCTATAAGAAAATAAAGATTAAAAAATAAGATATTTCTTAATGTTTAAATTGATTTTACTTGTTTATATCTTTATGTTAAAACTTCCTTTGTGTTAATCATGGGATCTCTCTTTATAAAGAGTTAATAGTCAAATAGCTTTTATAATCCAACAATAGTGTATGTGTGTCCACTAGATAACATAAAGTTGAGTTCTTTAGTTGGTGGTGATAGTAGCCTCAAAGGTAATCAAGGTTTTTCCTTGATACTGTTACTGTTAGAGATAGGTAACTGTATTATTCTGATCAAATAATATTGAGGCTTGGTGGAAACGTTTAATGATAAAACTTTGTTTGATAATACACTGTTCTTTATTATTCCGCTTCATATTTATATTATCTGTAAAACATATCCTAGATAGGCTTAAACGATCTTCATAATTGGTATCAAAGATTATCATCTTCAAAATCAAGATTACCAGTCTTAAGTGTTTCTTTACCAGTAATTCTACCACCATATGCTCCTCCTCCAAATGTAAACCTCCATCAAATTCCTTGAAATCTGAGAGATAAGCTATGTTCCCAGTCATGTGCCTTGAGCATCCACTGTCAACAAATCCTTTATCATCTGTTTGGCCTTTCAATGTCATAAAGAATAAGGAAATTAGATTCCTTTGGGGACCCAAGCCATTACTGACTTGGATCTGCCTCGTGCATCAATGTAGTTGTATCTTTTAAAAGCAAGTGATGCACCATTAGGTTTAGTAGGTCTCCAAACCCAATATGCTGAGGACTTTACAACATTTACCCCTTTTACCCTAACAGCACTAACTGGTGTTGTATATGGCCTAGCAGTATTAACTACTCTAGGCCTAACAGTGTTAACCTTTTGATGAAAATACCTGTTAGTTAATCCTATTTTCTTATAAAAGGGCCTCTTAGCAGTTGATTATGCTTGTTTAGAAAAATGAGTCTTTGATTTAGCACTTAAAACTGCTGTTTTGGAGTGAGCAGTATTAACAGGCCTAACAGTATTAAGTGGTGTGAGGCCAGTTTTCAACAAAACTGATTTTGGAGACATATTCCGATAGTTAACAGTAGGGTTATTGTTGTTCTGTGGTTTTGGCATGAACATATTGTATTATTTCTAGATACTATGCATCTTCTTTGATGATTATCACAATTAACCTTGTGCAAATGATTAAAACTTTACCATATTAAAGGCAAAGCCGTTGGTATATACAATCACAAAATTTTTCATTGTTGATTGGACTTCCTGTCCATTACAATTCCTCTGACATACATAAGGAAATTATGATCTCTACATTTTTGCATACCTAACTGACTTTTTAACTGGGTTTGCTTGATTTTTAGGTTTAGTAAACAAAGCTACTTGTGTCTTGTGATACTTGTTCTTCTACCAAAAAGTACTTCAAAAGTAATTTTCTTTGTTATTATTGATTTTTTTTTAACACACAACATTAGACTCTTGCTCACGATCTTTGTATGGACAATAACCTTGAACTCAGGCTCTTTTGAAACTCATCAAGACCAGATTAGAATAGACATGATCAGCTTTGTTAGGTCTATTTATAGATTATAGGGTGTGTGTGGAGGAATTGCACTATTTCTTAAACCCTTTTTACTTTGTAAGTTATTGGGACTTGCCTAAAACTGGTCTACATCTCTTTTGTGGCCTTTATCTACTTTCTTAATTTTAAACTCAAATGCCTTCTTTTTCTTGCTTCACCTTTTCAAGACTCACTTTTAAGGCACATTTATTTCTAGTATTTACAAGCTACATTTCTTTAAGAATACTATTTCTTCTTTTAAGTAACCTCACTTCTTTTTATATGTCGGATCATGTGATTCTTCTAGAGTTGCTAAACCGCTTTTATAAGTAGTTGCTTTAAATTCAGATTCATTAAGCTTAACAAGCAAATCATCACACTGTTTCTTAAGAGTTTTATAGTTTTTCAGACATGTTTTATAGCAGCAGGTGATTAACACGATCTTGCAAACAAAAAGAAGCAACAATATTAGGTATCGAATTAAAGGTTTATAGCAACAGCAGGTTAGAGTATGGTTTGCATATGGCTTGTGTGTTTGAAAGTCGCAACAGGTACTTAAGCTTTTCAAGTTATAAAGATATACACAGGTCCCTATTTGTTTATGGATAGGTTTGAATTAGGGTTTCGCATATATCTGATTGTTTAGGGTCCTTAATCATTATTCTGGTTGTTGTGTACCTATCTGATTGGATTTACAATGATTAGGACTGTGGGATTGTTGCACTTGGTTATAGTCATAGGCTGGACTGAGTTGTATTGTTTGTTTTAAAAGTTATATTAATGCTGCTGCCTATTTAAACTAGAGCTGCTAATGTATATCAACTGAATGGCAAATAAGATATACATATTATAGTGGGATTGCGATTAGAAAGACGATACTGGATTAGTAATTGCCATTTTATGGGATGGTTCTTGCTCTAGTTTTTTAATGCTCTAGTTTATGTAAACTAGTAGTAAGCCAGTGATTAATGCTACAATATTCGTTAATGCCGGCTTAGTATGTTTAGTATTGCAGTATGGAATATTAGTGCTACTCATATAACACTAGTTTGTACTGCTAAGCTTTAGCAGATATCGGATTACACACTCTTTTGGGGTAGGGGAAACAATATCTCGGACAAAACAGAAGCACATGTTTGTTGGGTGTTTACTATTTAGATTGTTTTTGGATTTGTTTTAAAAGTTTCTTAAATGTTGAAAAGGCTTGTTTTCAGATTATTTGCTACAGTTGGTTACGAAGTTGATTGTTTATCACCTATTTGAAGATGAAGTAGAATTATTTGGGTTTGTATTCTTATCATATCTTAAAGTGAGTGTTACTCACTTTATAGTAACATGTTCGTATTTGGTTTATGTTGTGATCGAGAATTGACAAATCTAGCAAAGGTGTGTGATTTCTCTTATGGTGCTCAATGCTCATATTTGCTATCACTTTGGTTATGTGCTCTCATAGAAGATGAGGATTAAATTTGTCTAGGAGATAGCGGTTCTCCTATACATTAGTTAGTGTGGTATTACGTATACGCTGTCATGGTGGATTTATCTTCACCTATATATTTGTTTGTGATAGTGCAAGATTATGACACAAGTTTGAGTTGTTCTACTTCAGAATAAAGGTTGGTCAATAAACTTAGTTTTTCTTATCAGTATCATTACATTAGGTCTTACAGATTAAAGATTCAGCATGGTTAAACATATGGGTTTCAAGGGTAAGCTTAAATGTTAAATGTTTAACCTTTATTAGCTATCAGGATTGAAAGGTTTTTTATACTGTAGTTCTTTGTTTATACCTGCCTAGTCTTTGTTACTACTGCTAGTGTAAGTTTCTAATGCTCAAGTTCATTTTTACTTAGGTGCGTATTGGAGGTAATTTGGGTCATTTGAAATACTTGGTTTAGAAGTGTAATATTGTTCGTAGTTTATAGTTGTGATGATCAAATTTTACATACTTTAGTCTGCCTATTTGATTTTGACAAAAAAGGGGGATGAAGATTTGATGATTTGAACTTGTAGATCCTTAGTATTGCATGGCTCTTAAGGGGAGTTTTTCATCTCATATATTAACTTCTGGGGAATAAAGTTTAGTTTGTTGCCTTATTGGTTTTGTCATTATCAAATAGGGAAGGATTTGTTGGAATGAATATTTGAGTGATAAGACAAAAACAACTGAATGAAACAATGTGATGGAAACCAAAAGGACCAAAGTCGTAATAATTGAATGAATTCCTACAAGCTAGTGGAGGAAAATAAAGTCTTTGTCAAATAGTTGATAAAGATGAAAAGATAAAGATGAAACTAATAATTGATTCTCTCATTAAGTATCTTTTAGTATGTTTCAGTAGGCTGGACTCCTTAGTCTATAAAAAGTGATGGTCTAGCATATTTATTTTTATTATCCAGAAAAGTGGTGTTGTTGAGTTTTGTGTCAAGATGTAAACAAGAAAAGTGTGTGTCTAAGAGGTAAACAAAGAAAAGTCTGTATGTGTGTTCTGGTACGTTGAGTTCTCTATTGGAAGCCTTGGCGTTTTGTTTGTTATAGCCTTTAAGGAATCTGCAATGACTTCCTGTTATTAGTTAAGAGTAATTCGTTCTTAGATATTAATCATCTAGAATTGGGCTTTATGAAGTATCATTTTGAGTTTATTAATGATAGAACACCTTGTTGAATATTCTTATTTTATTACGTGTCTTTTCCGCTTTATCTAAACAACCTGAGCTTAAACGATCTAACGATTATTTAGGTTTTCACAAAAGACAAATATGGGGAGAGCATATAGCTAGGGCGGCCCCCTTATAATTAGCAAGGGATGGACCATTAATTTTAATGAGAACACCCCCACTATTTAAGGTGGGGACGACCGCTAGGTAGACGCCTTCCACAGTCTTATTCCTATAATTAATGGACTTTCCCCACTATTTTCTCACTCTTTTGCACTACATTCTTTCTGCCAAAACAGCCTTACGATATACTCTCATAAGATACCCCTTTGTGATAATGTAATCATAAAGCTGTTGTTTACCAACGTGTAATCAAGATCGCTAATTTCAAGTGCAAGTGAGAAGAATATTCTATCTTCAAGTGAAGATGTTATTTCACCTTTGTTGTTGTTGTTTGCAAGTTATTATTGCATTATATAATAACTTGTAAATATTTTGTTTAAATTTTCGTAAAGTTGTGTAGTGGTAGATGGCGCTAGATTCTTGGCGGATTTCTTTGTAAGTATAGTTATGAATCGTGGTGATCTATATTGAGGTAATGCTTTGATAGTTTGGTGATTTAAGGATGTGTTGTGAATAATGTCTTAAAAGTATGGGAGGGATGTCGTGAGTTGTGATGTTCGATGTATAACTAGTCATGAAATTTGATCCTGGTTTGTTGTGATCGATTGGTTGCTGCTATGATTAGAACTAGAGCACATTTTAGCTTTGTGTCGGTAAAATCGGTCGGTGTATAGCAAACATTGTGTACGGCTTTCTCCGCCATAAGGGAAGCTTGTTGACATAGTGAAGGAAAACTTCGAGTTAGGATGCTCGGGGAGATAGAGTAGGGGCAAAAGAGTGTGGCTTCGTTGCCGAACGCATATACAAATTCCTCGCGTAGTAGTTGATTGTTCTTACTCTTATCTCTTGTCTTGCATTACTTTCTCATACTATCTTATTAATTGTTTAGATAGGTATATTGTTTATATTGTGCAAGTATTGAATTCACATAAAGTCGAATCTAGAATTTTTACAAACACTTTAAAACCTTAAATTAAAAAGCGGTAAACTATTCAACCCCCCTTCTAGTTTTCCACAATTGGTATCAAGAGCCACGCTAAACAAGATTTTTAAAATAAATTGTATTTTAAAACTTGAATCGATCTATGGAATCGGAAAAATATTTAGAAGGGCAATCTATGCAAAGACCACCACTATTTGAAAGTGATGGATTTATTTATTGGAAAAATAGATTCAAAACTTATGTGAAATCAAAAGATCTAGATCTTTGGCATGTTATTACCGATGGTGATTTTCCTCCTATTCAAAATAATCCCGAAACTAAAAAGGATGAAGTTGTACCTTTTCAAAAACAAAATGATGATCTTAAAAAGAAGCTTGCTAAAAATAATGAAGCTAAAATGGTAATTTATAATTGCTTTGCCACGAAAAGATACGAAAGAATTTTTTTATGTGCCAATACCGCATAAAGAAATTTGAGATATTTGTGAATCCACTCTCCAACGTATAATCAAGTCAAAGCTAACAAAAATAGATCTTCTTGTTTCAAACAATATGAACACTTTACGATTCCGGAAGAGGATTCAATAGACTAATACCTTTGCAAAATTTAAACTATTATTACTAGTCTAAAAGCACTGATTGTAAGGTTTTTCTAGAAGAATTTGTGTTAGAGTTTTTATTAGGCAATACATCCCAAAAATGGCGCGCAAAAGTCACGGCGATGAAGATATCAACAGGAATCTAACAAACCTTACCTCTTGACGAACTTATTGGAAACTTGAAAGTTTATGAAGAGGTAATAAAGAAAGATTTCGATACGGTTATAGGCAAGAAAGAACAAAGTAGATCTCTTGCATTAAAGGTGAAAAAGGGAATGTCAGTGATGAGATAAGCTCACGCTCGATATGTGAAGACGAAGAGTATCCTATGGCCGTTAAAAGAATTCAAGAAATTCTTCAAGAGTCGAGGAAAGATTTGTTAAGACAACCACGAGGCGATAGAACAAATTCAAAGAAAGTAGAAATGATGTTATGGTTAAGTACAAGAAAAATGTTTTAGATGTGGTGATCCAAATCACCTCATTGGTGAATGTTCAAAGCCGCTAAAGAACAACGATCAAAGAGTATTTATTGTAGGAGCATGGAGCGATAATAAAGAAGATGAAATGGAAAAGACTAAAGATGAAACTTGTCTTGTAGCTCAGCAGCCAATGAACAACTATGCTTAGGAATAAACTTAGAATACCCTATGAGGGATTAAAAATTAGGTGGGATGTCAAAACACTATAACCGGTAATAGATAGTTGTTTTCTTCTACAAAGTTTACTATGGAGGGAAACGTAATCTTTGGAAGCACTTGCGCAGCGTAAAATCATAGGCAAAAGATACGATTTCTCAAGATCCTATTAATTGTAAATGTTGAGCACGTACATAATTCTTAAACATATAAACTCTGTTAGTTGTAGGGGACAATTATGGTGATAACAAATGCAAAGTTAATATTTACCAAACACGAATAGCGAAATAAGTAAAGCGAAAGGTTATAGGTAAAGGAATTAGGAAAGGAGGAATATATGTAATGAAACTAGGAAATAAACCGGAAGACAAAATATGCCTTGAAACATTGGACGAAAACTCCACACTATGGCATAGGAGATTAGGTCACGCTAATATGCAATTAATTCAATCATTCAGCATCTATAAGAACTAGTTAGAAACCTACCAAATCTAAAATACTAACCAACATTTTGTGATGCTTGCAAATTTAGAAAACAAGCTCATGCAAGTCACAAGGCTAACAAATACGTTTCAACAATAGTGGCTAGAACTACTTCACATGGATTTGTTTGGCCTCCCTACCGCCATACGAAGTTATGGAGGAAGGAAATCGTTATACTTAGTAATCGAGACTGACTAGTCTGATTCACTGGGACTAGATTTTTAGGCTAATACAACCGAAAGCATTCGAAAACTTCAAAATATTTAGAACAAATGATCCAAAACAAATTTTGGACTGTTCCATTGTATCAATTAGGAAACGGATCATGGTTCGGGAATTGATATGAAGTACAATTCAGAAAACTTTTATGATTCTAAATTGGGATATCTCTAATTTTTCGGATCTCGTACTCCACATCAAATGGGGTTGTAGGAAAGAGAAAAATACCACACTCTACAGAAAAATGAGTAGAACCATGTTAACGAACAATCATTCTCAAAATTTTTGGTGTAATGTTGTGGATACGTAACCTTATAATTATAGAGTTTACCTTAGTATATTTTAGAAAAACTCCATACGAGTTGTTAAGAGGTAGGAAACCAAACCTTAACTATTTTAGAGTATTCGGAAGTAAATGTTTTATTCTTAATACAAAAGATTACCTCACCAAGTTCGACCCAAAGTCATACGAAGGTGTCTTCCTAGGATATTCGCAAAATAGTGATAGAAGCTGTGTGTGATGTGTGTGTGAAAGTTGAAGAGTCATTGAATGTAACTTTCGATGAAACTCCTCCCCCGCCTAAAACATCACCATTGGAAAATGATGAGTTAGTCGAAGAAGAAGCTATTGAGGTTAGTAAAACAAAACCCATAGGCAATGATCTTGAAGACATTTCATTAAAAAATAATCAAATTGTAAATATTAAAGAAATTAAAAATCATCCCCTAGAAAACGCTTATTGGTAATCATAAAATCAAAGAAAATCTTAGGTCGTAGTCAAGACAAAGCCAATTTCTTTTGCTTTATTTCTCAACACGTTAGAATCCTAAAAATATAAATGATGGCATTAAAAGATGAATATTGGGTAATGGCCATGCAAGAGAACTAAAACACTTTTAAAATAAATGAGGTTTTTGGGAACTAGTCCAAAATCCTATGGATAATGACCATATAGGAACAAAATGGGTATATAGAAATAAACTCGATGAAAATGGTGTCGTAACTAGAAACAAAGCTAGGTTAGTCGCCTAAGGTTATAATCAACAAGAAGGAATTGATTATGACGAAACATATGCACCCGTAGCTAGACTAGAGTCCATAAGAATACTTTTGGGCTTTGCTTAGTGCTCTTACACACTAGAATTTAAGTGATACCACATGGATGTGAAGAGTGCATTCCTTATCGGTTTTATCATATGGGGGAGGTTTACTGCACAACATTTGGGATTCATTGACTTCGCAAAACCTAATTATGTCTATAAACTTAAGAAAATGCTTTTTTATGGTCTAAACAAGCCCCAAAAGCTTGAGTCTCGATATGATTAACAATCCTTTCTTATTAAACATAATTACTTAGGGAATGGTAGATAACTCTTCTTCACTAAAACAGAAAGACTCCTAATTCATTATTGTCCAAATATATGTTGATGACATTATATTTCAGATCAACTTATCAAGAAAGGTGTGATGCAATTTCCCAGATCATGCATGTTGAGTTCGAATATGAAATGAGATGACAGGGGGAACTAAAATTTCTTCTTAGGAGTCCAAATACAAACAATTAGATAATGGAATGTTTTTTTAATCAATCAATAATATATTAAGTATAAATGCTTAGAAATTTGGATAGAAGACCTCTAAGCCAATAAAAAACCTCCTATGGTCTATGGAAAACCAAACTCATAAGAGACGAAGAAGGTGAGTTCGTAGATAATACAATATAGAGGATGATAGGAGTTTATTTTATTATCGGCAAGTAGACCAAAGATATTCATGTTAGTGTTTGCCTTTGTGCCCGGGTTTCAAGAGGATCCCAAAATCCTCTTAACTAGAGCGGTTAAAAAATATCTTCCGATAATTAAAGGCACTACGCATTTAAGGATTATGGTTATTCTAAGGGATCGGCATAGAAACAATAGTTGTATGCGGATTTGGATTCGGATCATGTGGGAAGATTACGTAGATATACAAGGAGCACTTAGTGTGTTTGCACCGTTTATGGGATGTTGTCTACATTCTTCGTTTTTGTATAAGCAAACCGCTCTTGCCATCTTCACAAAACCAATAGCGAATATGTAAGGTCGGAAAGCATGTCAACAAAGCTTGTAGAATGTGAAACAAGCCTCTCTTTGACTATGGGCGTTAGGTTAGATTATATTTCAATTATGTGTAATAACAAAGGGGCTTTAGACTTAAGTAAGAATACCGTTTCAAACCTCAACGAACAAAAAACACATTGAGATTCGCCATCACTTCCTTCGCGATAATGTTCAAAGAGGAAATATCTCTATAGAAAAGGTCTCATCGGAAGACAACATAGACTTGATATTTACTAAACACTTAATTGTGAGGCCTTTTATCTACTTCACGTCTAGGTTTCAGGGAATGATGGAACAAATTGATTAAGTTTTCGGCATAATAACGAAACGATAATCATCAATGAACCAATTGTCAAAAAAAAATCCGAGAATTTTTTTAACAGGGGGTGGCCCCCTTAATCCATAAAGGGCGGCCCCCTTAATTTTAAGGGGACCACCCAGACTTTAAGGGGACCACCCACCTGACTGACAATTTTTTTTTCTCTCTAGGTTTCTATTTTGCACAAAATCACAAAATTGGGAAAAGTCTATAAGCAAACTTTTACAAATCCTCCTATCCAATTGCATATATCATTATACATATATACAATAATCCTAATCTATTATTTTCCAAAAAGTCTTTCTTACAACTAGGAGCACATTGAATGCAATTATCTACAATGTTATGAGATATGCTAATAACATTTTTCACTTATGCCTTAATGGGTTCTCTTACTGGGTTGTCAATAGTATATTATTCTAAATATATTATTTACGGACAATCTTGGTTGAGCAACAAAATTAAATCAAGGGAATCAAGGAGTACTTGGATTATTTCTTAGGTTTTACATGTCTTAGTGTCGAAATAATCGCTACTCCACATTTGTCGTACTTAGGCACACACTAGTATTTGCACAAAAGTTCGGTTCGTTTTTCACTTAACCCCCTTGACAAGAAAAATTCTTTGTGCATTATATTTAGTCACTATTTTATATGCTCTTCACTCTTTTGATCTTCAATTCATATATGATTATATGCCAAAATTATGTGAAATAGTTTTATCCTACAACTTGTCATATATGTAGAATGTTGAATGCTTGCTTGCTATGTGCTAAAAAATCTTAATTGCCATAAAAGGATGGACTTGCTGCAAATTAACCACCAAAACAGAAACCCTCACACAAAATTTTGAGAAAAATTAATTTTTGGGAAATCTGGAAAATGGCAGTAGGCGGCCCCCTTAATTCATAAAGGGCGGCCCCTTAATTTTAAGGGGACCGACACCTAATTAAGGGGACCGACCTAAATAGTAACTGGTAAAACAGTATTTTTCATCCTTTTTTTACCAAATACCCTCTAGACTTAGCTACTGTTTCCCTAAATTTACGAACATTTCTTGGATTTGATCCTTTAAATGTTCATTATTCCTAATTTAAACATTTCCTCCACTATAAATACATTCTCAACCATCATCATCACAATCATCCTCCCTAATGACATCTCCTAACAAACCCACATACAAACCATCAAGGGTAGTCAAAATGAGTGTGAAACCCATTTGGAGGAAGAAACTAAACCCTTGTAACACATCCAATGCAAGTATCACCAAATCCTTACATTAAGGAACTCCCAAATCACCACAAATTGTTTCACATCCTCCATCTCCCATCTCACCCATCAATACACATGCTCTACACTCGAAGCTTCCTTTTCAAAAGTGAAACCAATTCAACATTACCACCTCATCTCCAGTAGAAAAAAAGCCTTGTGATGACATTAATCAATTCAATACCTATCAAACCTCCTAACCATGCAATCCTCCCGTAAGAAAACAAAACAAAAATTCTTCGTTCACCTTACTCTCCAATCCTACCACATACCCTCATCATTAATCCAAGTTGAATCTCATGTTGGGGGTATTGCTCTTGTTGCATTTTCACCCAAAAACAATTCATTGCCTTAAGTGAGGATATCAATTGGATTGAATTCCTCCTCACTCGACCACAACCACCACCTAGAGTCCAACGAGACTATCCTCCCATGACCGCCTCCGCTCCAAACTCTCCATCCACAATAAACTAATCTCACCATATGCCTACAAATAATCGTTCAACCCTTTTGAATTACAGCAAGTCAGTCTAAAATATTTTATGGCCATTCTAGGTTTTTTTTTTTTTTTTTTTTTTTTTTTTAGTCTTTTGTTATATCAATATGCTTCTAAAGCATATTAGTTTCTATGTATGCTTGTGTGTAGTCTACACACATTGTCCTAAATGAATGAAGTATCTTTTGCTTTAATATTGCTTGCTCTTGTCTTATTTTTCCTTCCTTCTTGCTACTTGTTAGAAATATTTGTATTGTTCTAACTCGATTTTGTAGCTAAGAAACCATAGCTCGATTCCTTGGTGCCCTCGAACGAGGGGGAGCACACATCAAGGGGGAGCTTTTATTCCGTCGTTTTTACTTGCAATTCTCGACGATGCCTTTTTGATTTTACAAAAAGGGGGAGAAATGACATAAAACTCACTAAATACTTGTTTAAAAATAATTCTACATTTAATGAGTTTAAATTTTGTAATCATCAAAAAGGGGGAGATTGTTGATAGAAATAATGCCTAAAAACATTATTAATATTTTTCACATCCTTACGTTTTGATAATCACAAAATATAAAAACGTTCAATGTAAAATTAAAACGTAAACAAGTAATTAGTAGTTAATTTTCATTTCGATAATTTAATCACTTAAAGGTATGAATAAACAAATGCTTAATGCATTTTATGATCAAAGGAAATTTTTATTCAACCTTATAATTTTATAAAATGTTGTAGACATTTTTATTACACAAAACATTTTCTACAATTAAAAGAAATGTTTTATTCAAAATAAACATTTTGAAATTCAAATTTTCGGACCTAAAACGGCTAGAAATGTTCCAGAAAATTCCCCTACACAAAAGACAAACTGGGGAGCCTCTAGCCTAGGGCGGCCCCCTTAAATACACGGGCGGCCCCCTTAATTTTAAGGGGACCGCCCCCCTATTTAAGGGGACCGCCCATAGACTGACGCTCCTCCAGTTTGTCCTATAAATACTGGACTTTTCCCTACTATTTTCTCACCTTTTGCACTCATTCTTTCTGTTCTAAAATAGCCCACACATCTCACTAAAATCCTTTGATCATTTAATCATAAAGCTTTGTTTCTAAGTGATCCAAGCTTAATTCCTCAAGTGTAAGAGAAGAATACTTCCATCATCAAGTGAAGAAGTATTACACCCAAGTGTATATTCTAATCCTATTGCATCCACATTATATCTTGTAAATCATTTGTAAATCTTGTTAAAATTTTGCTGTTAGTTGTTAGGTTTTTGTGTGATTGTTGGTAAGTATAGTTGGATCGTGGTGGGATGTTGGTGTGGGATCCTTTTTTTAGTTTCTATGTAGTTTAGTTGGTTTTAGATAGTAGTGACATAAATAGTATGAGTGTGGAGATAGGAGAAGGGAGAATAGAAGTTAGAAAGTTTGTAAGGTTTTGTTGTGAAGTTGTGAATTAGTGAAGGTTGTGAAGTCGTGATTTTTGAAGTTGTTGAAGAAGTTGTGTAGTTGTGATCAAGGTGTGAAGCTAAGTTGTGTAGTGAAGTTGTGAAGTCATGAACAAGTCGTGAAGTTGTGTTGTGATAGATTGGTTTTTGCTAAGATTAGAACTCGACATTTAGCTTAGTGTTAGAAATTGATATAAGCAACGTTGTGTATGGTTTTCTCCGCCATAAGGGAGCTTGTTGACATAGTGAAGAAAACTCTCGAGTTAGGTGCTCGGGGAGTAGAGTAGGCCGAAGAGGAGCTTCGTAACCGAACCACTATAAATCCTTATGTTGTGGTTTGATCTTTCCAACTCTTATCTTTTTTTTGCTTCTACATATTTATATTGTTTATATTATGCAAGTATTGAATTCGCAAAAAGTCGAATCTAAGTTTTCATAAACAAACATAAACATTAAATTAAATAAAAAAAAGCAGTAAACTCATTAACCCCCCCCTTCTAGTTTTCCACATGATGTGATTTGGGTGATGGTCGATAGACTGACCAAGTAGCTCATTTTCTAGCTATACAAGAGATTTCAAGATGTGAAGTTGGCAAGGATTTATATTGATGAGATAATAGTAAGGAATGGAATTCTGGTTACAATTAACTCAGATTGAGATGGATGATTTACCTTGTGGTTTTGGCAGACGTTACAGAAAGTGTTTGAGACGCGATTGGATTTGAGTACTGCTTAACATCCTCAAGCGGATGGACAAAGTGAACGTATGAGTCAGACTTTGGAAGATATAATGAGGGCATGTGTTATCGATTTTGGTAGTAGTTATCATTTGAGCATTTGGTGTGCTTCATTTGAAGCTTTGTATGGAAGGAAATGTAGGTCGCCTGTTCTATCGGCAGAGATTGGAGAGAGTAGTTTGACTGGACTTGAGTTATTACAAGAAATGACTGATAAGGTAGTGTTGGTAAAAGAAAAGCCCTAAGCGGCGAGAGATCATCAAAAGAGCTATGCTGGTAATAGGCGTAAGCCATTAGAGTTCGAGGTGGGAGATCATGTGTTGTTAAAGGTGTCGCCATAGAAGGGCGTAATGCGTTTTGGAAAGAAGGGTAAGTAGCACCAAGATATGTAGGACCGTTTGAGATCCTTGAAAGGATTGGCCTTGTTGATGATAGGTTAAGCTTGCCTGAAGAGTTGAGTTGTGTACATGACACATTCCATGTGTCGAATCTAAAAAAATGTGTTGGCAGATGCTAGTCTGCATGTGTCATTGGATGAGATCAAGGTTGACAAAACTCTTCGTTTTGTTGAGGAACCTGTTGAGAATAGTGACCGTGAAGTTAAGAGGTTAAAATGTAGCAGAATTATGGTAGTTAAGGTCCATTTGGGCTCGAAGCGAGGTCTTTAGGACTTCAGGTAAACTGAGTATCCACACTTGTTCGTTGAGCAAGGAATCATTGGGAGTTTTAGTTAAAGTTGGGTACGTAAGGTTTCTTGTAGACCTTAGTATGCCCTTAGATGTGTTTGTGTGATTTTGGTTAAAGTTATTTTATGAATAAACTCGAAGTCAAGCCGATTCTTCAAAAACGTTGGGCTTTGTAACAACTTATAACTTGGTTTCAAGACAGTTCTTGTTTGATGAGTTGCGAGATCGAGTTGTAAATGATGTTGTTACGCAAGTTAAGGTTTTTGACGAGTCTCCTCGATGACGGGCGAGGTTCAGGTAGTAGGATGTTTCTTTTCGTTCTGGGAGCGGTCATTGCTGTATGCGTACCATTGTGGCAGGCAAAGTTGTTAGCAGTAAGATATCTTGTGAGAGTTAGTTGGAATTCAAAGTGTAACTTTGAGTTAACATGAGTATGGGAGGACTACTTAAAAGATAAGTATCCTCGATTAATTGTTTGGTAATGATAGAGTTGACCCTTTTAGTTAAATCTCGGGACGAGATTTCCTAAAGGAGGGGATACTGTGACAACCGTGGCTTGAGCAGGTTGGTCAAACCGTAGTGTTGACCTAAATATCTGTTCTATAAGTATGGGTTATGTGTTATATGTGTTTATACGTGTTTATATGTGTTTGTGTGGGATATGTGAGATTGGATAATCAATCCATTGAGCGTGATCGTCTCATTGGGATTGGATTTGTGTTGGATTTTGTGGAATTCATTTCGTTCACTTTTGGTAACAAGGAAATGATTTTGGTTATTTAATCGGTTTTTGTGTAAGTAATTATACGTATACGTATTTATGTGTTAGTAATATTAGGAAGAGATTAGGTTCTAGTAGTTAGAATAAGGAAGAAATGAAATTTCTATTTTTGGAATGTTAGGTTTAATAAAAATGAAAAGTTAATTATTTTTAAAGGTCTAGTAAATTGCGTTTACGCAAAAAGGTATGCTCAAATAAGCTTAGGTTTTTATAAAAACTTAAGGTAAAGCAAATAATTAAGTAATTAATAAATAAATAAATAAAATATTTTTTTATTACATGAATAGTAAAAAACAAATTTTAGAGGAAAAAGAAAAAAAAGAGTTTTAAAAGGAAACAAATACTAATTAGATCTTATCTATAGTTAATTGGGGGCATATAAATACAAAATAAAATCCCATAACCCTCTCTCATATACTGTTCGACCGATCCAAGAGAAAAAGAAGAAGAGAAAAATTTAGGGTTTTGATTTTGTGAAGGAAACAAGCTTTAAGGTATGTTTAATTAATCTTTGTTAGTTATTAATCATTAAAAACATGTAATAATTATTATGATGGAATTAGGGTTTTTATAAATCTGTAAATTAATGATATTAATCATGTCATAATGATTAGGGTTTAATTGTAATCGTATGGGTATGATCGGTTAGGTTTAATTCGTGTTAAAACTTGATTTAGGTTTGAGCAGAATTTTGGGTCATGTTGTTCAGATGATATCTTAATGATGGTAATAGCTTTTGTCAAGTTTCCGGTGTCTATGACGTAGCTCAGAGAGTCTAGTTTCCATAACATCCAGCCTCGAAGGTTTTTGAGGTCGGGAAGTCAGTCAAACGTTGGTTGCAAGAAAAGTTGTCAAAATAGTAAATACGGGTCAGATTTAGGTCAGATTACGAGGTGTAAAACCCCCACTTAAAATTCGAATTTAGCTTATCCCTAATACTGGAGTTTAGTTCTATGTTTCTATTAGAAATCCGCCAAAGGGGAGCTTCTTATTTGGAGTCTAAGTATGATTTTTAAGTCCAAACATTTTAGTGTACAATCAGATCCGAATTAGGACTATTTTAAAGTTTGATTTTCTTAGGAGTACTTGTGCATGTAAATGGCTCTTGGGAATCATGAGGTAGTTAATATACTCATAGATGAACGTAGTTGATTTTTGGTATGAATTATGGAGGTCAGTAAGTATAGGTTTTGAGTACGTTAAGTCACGTTAAAATTCTGCAGTTTTGAACAAATTGTGACTAACTAGTGAAACTTGTTAACGAAGTGGTTAAAGTTGGGCATGGTGTCGGGGTGACCCATGGGGTTAATAAAACAGCTTAGACATCCATCATATGATTGTTACAGGTGCATTAAGATTTTGGCTTAGTAGCGTGTAACACGAGTTATTTTGTTGTTTAGATTTGTGCTAGTTGTTTGTGAAGCTTTTGTTGGAATCTTTTGGAAAGCTAAGCAAAGGTGAGTTTCATAGCCCCTTTTTTCTCAAGATATTTTGGGGTGAGAATGATGCTTGTATTGTTGTCGTGTTAAAATGATTTTAAGCTTGTTGTAGTTATGTGTATTGGATCGTGGGCACGTTCCGTCCCGTTGTGTTGCGATATGATATGTTTGGTATTGTGGATCCCAATATGCAAAACGAGGTGTGACGGTGGTAAGACTGCGTGAGATAATATGAGGCCATGTAGCGCATATATGTAGTTGATATGATTGTGGATCATGGGCACGTTCCGTCCCGTTGTTGTTAATTGTTGTCATGAATTGTTTTGGTAATTGCAGCAGCTAATTTAAAGTTTATTTTGGATATTGTTGTATGTCGTAAACCTATGATTTTCGCTCAACTTTATGTTGACATTTTAAGCATCATTTTCAGGTGAGCTTAATGATGCTAAGATAGAGCGAAGTGGCTAGAAGAGACCGTAGGGTGCTTGGAGTTTATTTATGCTTTCTGTTTTGAATAGTTGCGTTTGCATGAATTGTTTGGATTATGTTTTGCATGTCATTTATTGACGAGACCTCTTTCTCATTAATAAAGACACCATTAGGTTTGGGTATTGTTATGACACTTTGTGTCTTTGCTTTACTTTAGTTTTCATTTTAGTATTCTCTGTATAGACACCATGTGTTGTGATGATATCCATTCTTGTTACGCCTCGCGTTTCCGCCTTGGCGGGGTGTGACATTGGGCGTCCAATATGCATCCCTTGTGAATAACATATGAGTTTGGTGGGAACCATCCATGTATTCAAATAATACAACCAACACTCACATTTGTCTTAATGTAACAATATTCCCATATTGTTAACTGACAATGGACATATTTAGAATGATAAAATCATTCAAGGATTAAACATGCAAATATAGGACAACAATTATTTTATGTATGAAAACAAATACCACGTATCTTTATTCATCAGAAAGTAAAAATTGTCTTACAATCCCAATTATCTAAATACTAATAAAAACACATATTTACATAAAACAACTAGCTGGAAGCATTCCTATATTCTTAGTATGTTTTGAATGCTTAGGAAAAGACAAAGCCTTAGTAAAAGGATCAGCTAAGTTATCATCTGTTTGAACTTTTTCTATTTTAACGTCACCAAATTCAATAACTTCACGAAGGTAGTGAACTTTGGCACGATAATGTCTAGCATCTTTAGTGATTGCTGATTCATTAGCTATAGTAATGGCTCCAGTATTGTCACAATATATCTTTATGGGTTCTTCAATTGTGGGAACAACTCTCAACCCAAAAATGAATTTTCTAACCCAAACCGCCTCCTTAGAAGCGTATGAAGCAGCTATATACTCAGCTTATGCAGATGAAGTTGCAAAGATGCTTTGCTTTGTACTCTTCCAGTCAACAGCACCTCCATTTAAAATGAATACATATCCAGTCTGAGACTTGAGGTCATCAGCGTCTGTCAGATATCCAGCATCAGTGTAGCAAGAAACATTGAGCTCTCATTTTATATCACCTTCGTAAACAAGAAATATATCTTTAGTATTGCGAACATACTTTAGAATTTCCTTAACAGCAGTCCAGTGAAATTTACCTGGATTCTATTGGAATCGGCTTGTTATGTTCTGAGTGAACGCAACATCAGGGCGAGTGCATCTTACATCATACATAATAGATCTCACAGCCGAAGCATATGGTATATTTTGCATGCGCTTCACCTCAGCGGGTGTTGAAGCACCTTGTGATTTACTTAATTTGAGTTTTTCTTGCATGGGGATACTTCCACGTTTGGAATTCTCTATGTAAATTTTTTTCAAGATTTTCTCAATATAAGCACTTTGACATAAACCTATTAATCGCTTTGATCTATCTCTGTAGATCTTGATTCCAAGAATATATGCAGCTTCCCCTAGATCTTTCATAGCAAAACACCTTCCAAGGTAGGATTTTACATCTTGTAACATTGTAATGTGATTTACCATGATTAATATGTCATCGACATATACGATTAGGAAGGTGACATTACTCCCACTAGCTTTCATATATACACATGGCTCATCACGATTTTGAGTGAAACTGAATTTCTTAATTTCATCATCAAATCGTTTATTCCATTGCCTTGATGCTTGCTCAAGTCCATAATGGAACGCTTGATCTTGCATACTTGGTTTGGATATTTTGGATTGACAAAACCATCAGGTTGCACCATATAGACCTCTTCTGAGAGATGTCCATTGAGAAAGTCAGTTTTGACATCCATTTGCCAAATCTCATAGTCATAAAACGCAGTTATGGCTATAAGAACCCTAATAGCTCTAATGTCTGCAACAGGAGAGAAGGTTTCTTCATAATCAACCTTGTAGGTTTGAGTGAAGCCCTTCGCTACTAGACAAGCTTTATAGGTGTGTACAGCTCCATCCATGTCAGTCTTCTTTTTAAAGAGCCATTTGCTACCAACGGTTTTACCGTTAGGAGGAAGATCAACTAAGTCCTAAACTTCATTATATTTCATGGATTGCATTTCCACATTCATAGCATTCATCCATTTATCAGATTCAGGATCCAACAATGCAGCTTTATAGTTAGCGGGTTCATTAAGATCCCCCAACTCATACTCATCAACCTCGATGTTTAAGCACATTCGATCTGGAGCATGTCGTGTCCTAGTGGAATTACGAATGGGAATGATATCACTTTGAGGTTCATCAATTTCTTGATTACCCTCATCATGATGTGAGCTAGTATTTTCAGAAGGATGTGTATCTTCTTCTTGAATTATTTCAAGATCTTCTAAACTCCCACTTGCTTCTTGAGTTATAAGACTATTCTCAAGGAATTCAGCATTCCGAGCAACAAATACTTTGTTCTCAGGTGGGTTGTAGAAAGAATAACCCATTGTTTCCTTTGGGTATCCTACAAAGATACACTTAATAGATCTGGGTTCTAGTTTGTCAAATTTGGTAAGAGTATCTCGCTTAACAAGTGCCTCACAACCCTAGACTTTTAAGTAAGACATCTTAGGGGCTTGTCCATGCCATACTTCGTATGGTGTCTTTTCAACCTTCTTAGTTGGAACCATGTTGAGAATGCGTGCAGCAAACTCAAGGACATAATCCTAAAAGGACTTTGGAAGAGTTGTTTGACTCATCATGGAGGGAACCATGTCTAGCAGGGTTCTATTTCTCCTCTCAGATACACCATTATGTTGTGGCGTGTAAGGAGGAGTGTGATGGGCAATAATCCCATACTCCTTAAGATGATCCAAAAATTCTTGACTCATATTTTCGCCCCCATGATCAAAACGTAGCGATTTTATGATCTTCCCGAGTTGATTTTCTACTTCCTTTTCAAACACTTTGAAAGTTTCAAACACTTCATGTTTATGCTTTAACAAATAAACCTAACCATAACAACTAAAGTCGTTAGTGAAGGTGACGAAGTAGCTTGCTCCTTGTCTTGACACAATTCTAAATGGGCCACATACATCGGTGTGTATTAGTCCAAGTAGATCTTTAGCCCTTTCCACTTGATGTGAATAAGGTTACCGTGCCATCTTTCCAAGCATGCATGAAACGCATTTGTCAAAAGACTGATTGTCAGTTGAATTAAGAAGTCTGTCATGTTGCAACTTCTCAATATGTTTCTTGCTAATATGTCCAAGACGATAGTGCCACAAGAGAGTAGAGTCTAAGTTTAACTTGGCTCTTTTAATGCTAACAGCATACATAGAACTATTGTTTGTATTAGAATTAGACAAATCAATTTCATAGATACCATCCCTTGGAACGGCACTAAAATAAACCACATTATTCCTAGAAACTGAAATTGTATTACCATCAAAATGGTTAATAAAACCATCGTCATACAAACGAGAAACTGAAATAACTCCTCTAGTTATAGAAGGAGCATAATGACAATTGTGAAAAATTACAATTAATCCACTAGGGAAACACAAATCATAAGATCCAATAGCTTCGACGGCTGCACGCTAACCATTTCCCATGTACAGACTCAAAGCTCCTGGCTTCAGCTTCCTACTTCTCCTGAGTCCCTGAGTAGTATTACAGATGTGAGTACCACAATGTAACAACCCACAATTTCAGGTCATTTTACGTCAATAAATATTCAACTATTTATTTTAAACTTTCACGCGTTTACTTTTAATTTTCATCGTTTAGTTAAATCACGTAAACTAAAAATCATCAATCAACGTAAACGAACACCAAACAAATAAAAATTTATGTCAAGCAAGCTTTATATTATTTAAAAAAAAAATTAATTTTTCATTTACGTAAAACGTTTACATTTCGCATTTTGGAACCTTTTTGCATACAAGTAAACCATTATACCTATCTATACTCAATCAAATACCCACAGTTATACCCAATACTCAATTTTTTTTTATAATTTCCTTATGTATACATATATGTGGCCGGATATAGGCTAAGAAAACACAAAGAAAATGATTCAAATTGCTTCTAGAAATCTAACATGTGTTATAAACATATGCAAGCAACATTCTTACATAATATCAACTTTCTTACACAACTCCATACATTTCTTACACTAAACCACCCCCCCCCCCCCACTAGGCTCTTACACACTAGTCATTCTAAGTGAAAAACCATGGTATTAACAAGTGGTATTACAAGATATTTCTAATATATAAAGGCTCCTATTCCTAGTCTTTCATACACAAATTATCAACTAGCAAAAACTCACAAATCTTCCCCTTTCTACTCCATAAGCCACGGCTCAAAATACCATCCTAAATAAATTCATAGTTTTGATTTTACAAAGATTACAAGTATACAAGTGTGTTAGAGTTATTATCTAAGGTGTATCAAGTGATTTTACAAGTAAAATAAAGGGTTTTGCAAGTAAAGGAATTAGGGTTTTCAAGGAAGAAAGCTAGGGTTTATTTTGGAAGCAAGGGTTTAAACACATAAGTTAGGGTTTAATAGGATTAGTGGGTTCATCTTATCCATCATTCACTCAAGGTTTATAATCACAACTCATACCTTCATTTCAATTTTTTTTTATGCATACATATATATTTGTTATATTGTTAAATCACCACTAGTTATTTATTTTATAAAGTTATGAAATAAAATCAAGTTATACACAATCAAGTAACTATATGTTCACATGGTAAAATTATGTTACAAATGTTGTAGATCCTTGAAAAATACTTAACTTGACATATTACAATTATTGGATAAATTATAAAACTAGTTATAATTTATTTCTTGTTATAAGTAGTTTACATGAAATCATAATTTATTTCTTTTTAGTTCTTGATATTTACCTATGAATGAAAGACTAAATAGAGGACTATAATGTAGAGGACTTTAATTATACATAAGATGGTGTATTGGACAAATTAGAGGACTTGTAATATTTATATCATGTTAGAATCTATAAAATCAAATTATATATATACATATATCCTAACAGTTTGTATAAACTTGTTTAAATTGTTCTCACATGGAATTTTTGTTACAGTTATACTCATTTTTTATTATGATAGTACATTTCCATGGCGATTTCGTTGATATAAAGAACTCGAAGATAAACAGAGCTATACAAAAGAGATATAGAATTTTAACGAGATTTTGTATATATACTCTTTATATATTATATATAAATATATATTTATATTATTCTATTTATATCTATTTATAGAGGGTTAATGTTAGAACTTTTACTTAAGTGTTTTAAAATGATAATTAATCTCTAAAATACCACTCTCTCATTGTATACATAAACATTTTAGCAACGATACACCAAAATATAATTATTTAAATACATGCTAACATTTACTAGACTAGTAACCAATCGTTTATGAGTAACGGTTTATGATACACAATTTATATTTTGAAATCACCTGCATAATACAACAAAAAAAATTCAAAGGTAATTTCTCTATACATAAACTGTTACATCTAGTACACGATAACCAGATATAATTGATACCATGCCAAAACGTTGATTTAATATTACATGAATCACTATATAACTTGATACACAATACCACTATATAATAATTTTAGTTGTAATTAATTATGTTTTTATTTTGTTTCAAAGAGAATGTCATTTGTAAGATTTTTGTTGGTTCTTAATTTAACAACTAGTACACGTCAAATTAAAAAATTTGAAAATAGTTCGAAAAATTTTAAAAAGTTCAAATTTTTTTAAAAAATCGATTTTTTTTAATGAAAATTTGAAAAAAAGTTCGATAATTTGAAAAAAAAGTTGGAAAATTTGAAAATTGTTCGAAAATTTGAAAAAAGTTCAAAAATTTTAAAAAGAAAGTTTGAAATTTTGAAAAAAGTTTGAAAATTTGAAAAAAAATTCGAAAATTTAATAAAAAAGTTCGAGTATTTGAAAAAAAGTTTGGAAATTTGAAAAATGGTTCGAAATTTTGAAAAAAAGTTCAAAAACTTGAAAAAAATCGAAAATTTGAAAAAAAATCAAAAAATTTAAAATATAGTTCGAAAATTTGAAAAAAAAATCGAAAATTTGAAAAAAAAGTTCGGAAAATTGAAAAAAGTTTTGAAAATTTGAAAAAACGTTCGAAAATTTGAAAAAAAAGTTCAAAAATTTTTAAAAAAGTTTGAAAATTAGAAAAAAAAAGTTTGAAAGTTTGAAAGAAAAGTTTGAAAATCTCAAAAAAAGTTCCAAATTAAAAAAAAAATTGAAAATTTGAAAAAAAAGTTTGAAAACTTGAAAAAAATTTCGAAAATTTGAAAAAAAAAGTTAATTTTTTTAAAAAGTTCAAAAATTTGATAAAATGTTCAAAAATTTGACAAAAAAGTTCGAAAAATTGAAAAAATCGTTTTTTTTTAATTTGAAAAAGAATTCAAACTTTTTTTTTTTCAAAATATGTATTACGGCATCTCTTAGTATGACAAGAGCATTAGGTTAAGTTATGGCATCTGTTTTTTTGTTTTGTGCATCTATTTGTATGAACATTAGGGCATCATTCTGTATGTTTCATCCAAAATATGTGTTAAGACATCTCTTAGTATGATAAGAGCATCATGTTAAGATAGGGCATCTGTTTGTTTTGTTTAGTGCATCCATTTGTATGAACATTAGGGCATCATTGTGTACGTTTAGGGCATGTATTTGTATGTTTAGGGGGTAACATGTAATCAGAGTCAGTTATCGATTATTGTTATGATATGGGCATCTGTTAGTGTGATTAGGGCATCAAACGAATTGTTACAACGTTTGTTTTGTATAATTAGTGCATCCAAAATATTTGTTACGACATCTCTTAGTATGATAAGAGCATCATGTTAAGTTAGGGCATCTGTTTGTTTTGTTTAGTGCATCCATTTGTATGAACATTAAGGCATCGTTGTGTATGTTGCATCTAAAATATGTGTTAAGGCATCTCTTAGTATGATAAGAGCATGTTAAGGTAGGGCATCTGTTTGTTTTATTTAGTGCATCTATTTGTATGAATATTAGGGTATCATTGTGTACGTTTAGGGCATGTATTTGTATGTTTAGGGGTAACGTGTAATCAAAATCAATTATTGATTATTGTTATGATAAGGGCATGTGTTATTATGATTAGGGCATCAAACGAATTTTTACAATGTTTGTTTGTATAATTAGTGCATCCAAAATATTTTTTACGACATCTCAAAGTATGATAAGAGCATCATGTTAAGTTAGGGCATCTGTTTGTTTTGTTTAGTGCGTCCATTTATATGAACATTAGGGCATCATTGTGTACGTTTATGGCATCTATTTGTTTATTTAGGGTAACGTGTAATCATAATCAATTTCAATTTTTTGAATTTTCAAAAATAATGTTTTTTCAAATTTTTGAAATTATTTTTTTTTAATTTTTGAACTTTTTTTCAAAATTTCGATTTGAAAAATATCGATTTTTTTTTAAATTTTGAACTTTTTTTTCATATTTTCGAACTTTTTTATATTTTCGATTTGAAAAAATAGTGCATCCGTTTGTAGTAAATTAGAGCATCTTTTTATTTATTGGCCATCTAAAAGTATTGTGTTACGACATCTCTCTAGTATGATAGAGCATATGTTAAGACTAGGGCAGCTGTTTTGTTTTGTTTAGTGCATCCATTTGTATGAACATTAGGGCATCATTGTGTATGTTTAGGACATTTATTTGTTTGTTTAGGGTAACGTGTAATAATAATCAGTTATCGATTATTGTTATGATATGGGCATCTGTTAGTATGATTGGGGTATCACACGAATTGTCACAATGTTTGTTTGTATAATTAGTTCATCCAAAATATGTGTTACAACATGCTCTAAAGTACCTCAAACAGATGCACTAAAATGCATACTTATCGAAAAAAAGTTGAAAAAAAAGTTTGTGAAAAGAAATTTACGGAAAAAAAATCGTAATTC
>BQNB010042965.1:3422-10922 GCA_026074375.1 Tanacetum coccineum | reverse complement strand
TCGCTATCAAATTTGCTCGCCATTAGAGAATTTACTAAATCATCCATTCAACATCGAACTGATGCCCGTAGAACTTAGTAGTTTTGCCGTCATAATTGGTATGGATTGGTTGTCAATGTATCATGTTGTGATAGTTTGTGCCGAGAAGATTGTTCGTATTCCCTGGGGAAATGAAACATTAATTGTTCGTGGTGACGGAAGCGACAACGGACATGGATCCCGATTAAACATCATCTCGTCTACCGAAACCCAAAAGTACTTGCTAAAAGGATGCCATGTCTTTTTGGAACATGTTACCACAAAGGAGGCCAAAGATAAGTCAGAGGGGAAGCGACTTGAAGACGTACCAATTGTTTGAGATTTTCCCGAAGTATTTCCTAAGGACTTACCGGGTATTCCATCAGCCCGCCAAGTGGAATTTCAAATCTATTTGATACCTGGTGCTGCACCTATAGCACGAGCACCTTATCGATTAGCTTCGTCCGATATGAAAGAATTGTCGGACCAACTGAAAGAACTTTCTGACAAAGGCTTTATAAGACCTAGTTCCTCACCTTGGGGAGCTCCGGTCTTGTTTGTCAAGAAGAAGGATGGATCATTCCGGATGTGCATTGATTACTGAGAATTGAATAAGCTGATGGTGAAGAACCGTTATCCGCTTCCAAGGATTGATGACTTGTTCGATCAACTACAAGGGTCGAGTGTCTACTCGAAGATCGACCTGAGATCGGGCTATCATCAACTAAGGGTTTAAGAAGAAGACATTCCGAAGACCACGTTCAGAACTCGATATGGACATTATGAATTTCAAGTTATGCAGTTTGGTTTGACTAACGCACCTGCGGTATTTATGGATCTCATAAATCGGGTGTGTAAACCATATTTAGATAAATTCGTGATTGTTTTTACTGACGATATTCTGATCTATTCAATGAATAAGCAAGAGCACGAAGAACATCTTAAGTTAATCTTGGAGTTGCTTAAGAAGGAGCAGTTGTATGCCAAATTCTCTAAATGCGAATTTTGGATTCCTAAAGTACAGTTCCTTGGTCACGTGATTGACAGTCAGGGTATTCACGTGGACCCCGCCAAGATTAAATCCATTAAAGATTGGGCGTCTCCTAAAGACTGCAATGGAGATCTGTCAATTTTTAGGTCTTGCCGGTTACTATTAAAGATTCATCGAAGGATTTTCGAAGATCACCAGATCAATGACCAAGCTAACCCAAGGAAGGTCAAGTTTGAGTGGGGTGACAAGCAAGAATCAGCTTTCCAACTATTGAAGGAGAGGTTGTGCAGTGCACCTATCTTAGCTTTACCTAAAGGAAGCGAAGACTTAATTGTTTACTGTGATGCTTCGATTAAAGGTTTGGGCGTTGTGCTAATGCAAAGAGAAAAGGTGATTGCTTATGCATCATGACAACTAAAAATCCATGAGAAGTTGGAACCGCGTGCGGACGGAACATTGTGTTTGAATAACAGAAGTTGGTTGTTGTGCTATGGTGATCTAAGGACTCTGATTATGCATGAGTCTCACAAGTCAAAATATTCTGTTCATCCGAGTTCTAATAAAATGTTCCAAGACATGAAGCAATTATACTGGTGGCCTAACATGAAAGCTGACATTTCCACCTATGTTTGCAAGTGTTTGACGTATTTAAAGGTAAAAGCTGAACACCAAAAACCATCTGGTTTGTTAGTGCAACCAAAGATTCCTCAATGGAAGTGGGACAATATCTATGGATTTTGTTACCAAGCTCCCAAAGACGCCAAGTGGATCTGATACCATATGGGTAATTGTAGACCGACTTACCAAGTCGGCACACTTTTTACCGATGAGGGAAAATGACCCTATGGACAAACTAGCAAGATTGTACTTAAAATAAGTAGTCATGAGACATGGAATACCGGTCTCAATCATTTGTGTCCGTGACGATAGATTTACATCAAATTTCTGGAGGTCCTTTCAGAAGGTTTTGGGTACGCGTTTAGATATGAGTACGGCATACCATCCGGAGATCGATGGACAAAGCGAAAGAACCATTCAGACACTAGAAGATATGTTACGCGCTTGTGTGATAGACTTTGAGAATGGTTCGGAAAGACACTTACCGCTAATCAAATTTTCATACAACAATAGTTATCATGCTAGTATTAAAGCTGCCCATTCGAGGTACATTATGGTCGGAAGTGTCGATCACCTGTTTGTTGGGCCGAGGTTGGAGACGCTTAGCTCACCGGTCCAAAACTTATTCATGAGACAACCGAGAAGATTGTCTAAATCAAGCAAAGAATTAAAGCTGCTCGAGATCGCCAAAAGAGTTACGCCAATGAGAGGCGTAAGCCTTTAGAATTTCAAGTTGGTGACCGAGTTATGTTAAAGGTATCGCCTTGGAAAGGGGTTATACGTTTTGGTAAATGGGGGAAGTTGAACCCGAGATATATTGGACCTTTCAAGGTGTTAGCCAAAGTGGGAACCATTGCTTACAGTGTAACACCCCCAAATAGGGCCGTAGCGGAATAATGTGTCCGGGAGCGTTACATCATAGATCAACAACACAAGATATGAGAACGACCTCAAAAAGAGTCGTTTGAAAATGATACATTGGATTCAATAAATGTTGTTACAAAAGCTCAATGGCTTAACTTGTTCACCCTTGAAAATGTAAAGTTTTTAGATCATAACAAATATCCATCTTTATGCAATGACTTCAAAATGATTGACCACCATGTTTCTTTGCGCTCTGTACTCATAGACTGAGAACGAAAACATGCTTTAAAACGTCAACATAAAGTTGGTGAATTCATAGGTTTATGTAAATATAATGTAGGACCGTAAGATTTCCCGGTGATTATGCAACCTGTACACCCATCACAAAATGTATTTACGTTTCCTTAAGTTCATGACACTGAAGCTCGACATGTATGAATGCAATATAAATATTGCCACATTGCCCGTGATGATGTTCAACCCTAACCATCCCAAATCCGACATGGTATACATCCGTTGGTTCACTCCGTGACACCGTGGAGCTACACCAGATGGGGATGTCAAATCCCAAATTAGTCTATTTTTAATAACATTCGCCCTCACACAAAAAGTAAATAGAAGTTCTGTACTGGCCCCATAGGGTTATCTCTACTTAGGCAAATACGTTATCATGGATAAAATGTTACCTTGCGTCAATTTATAAAACAATGCATGTTTCTCACCCCAAAAGTTGTAAATCATTGATATAGTAAAACATGGGGCTATGAACTCACCTTAGTGAATAAACTGGAGTATATGAATCAAGTAAATGGAAACGTCACGGATAAGACCGAATGCAACCTAATTAAAGATAGGTCGTATGAGTACTAAGTACATAATATAAATACTACATCACAAGTTATATAGTTACACCACTACCTAAAAGTGTTTGTTTAATTTATCAAATTAAACAATTTAATTTATACTTGTAAAACAAATGTCCTCGTATTTGAATTTGTAAAAATGATATACTTGCCTAACAATTTGTTAATTTCCAAAAGAAACACTTGATGTATTATGTATATAATTTCATTATATAAATAATTTAATTGTTTGTGAAAATATTATTTGCTCTCTCGAGCGCGTCGCTCGCTCGCGTTTATAATATTACCTTTAGTAAAAATGTCACATCTTTCTTGTTTTAATCCCGTTTTTAACGTTCCTTATATGTACGGATTCGTAATTGAAAAGTCTAATCAAATTTTAAATTTATTATATGGTTAATTACCGTTATGAACAGTAACAGTAAGTGAAAGTTTATAAAAATACTTTTTATAACTTTAATCGTTGAAATCGTATTTTAATTGTATCTCATTCGTTTTAATTCGGTTTTAGTGATTCTTATGTCCACGTCTTCGTAATTAAAACCTCTATTTAGGAAAAAATTTCTTCAAAAGTTTACTGTCGTGAACAGTAACTTATTTTTATAAATTTAGTTTTATAAAAATACTTTTTAACTTAAACTTGTAAATAACGTATCATCTTCATTTTAAATCCGTTTTTCGAGTTTCTTACATGTTTGGATTCCTCATGAAAAGTACTATCTTTATAAAATATCTCCCTTAATATATCAGATCTAAAACAGTGAATATTTTTATAAAAGAACTTTTATAAAAATACTTTTATGCATTTAATTATTGTAAACTTAAAAATGTCATATCTCCTTCGTTATTGCTCGGTTTTTCAAGTTTCTTATATGCTTACGATCCTTGTGATAAGTACTAATTAAATAAAATATGAAATATATATGTTATTTGACGAAATCAAACAGTAGGTACCAAAATAGTTTACATGTTTTTGTTTTATAAAACAAGTTTTATACTTCCATTTATTAAGAGCTTTTGTACAATTATTTTACCAAGTTTTCTATCATATATCTTACACCTATTAAGTCCTCTAAAAGTCCATAACAATTGTCCAAGTGAAAACCATGTCCTTGTGATCTTTTTATACATAAACTTGTAATTAACTTTCAATACAAAATAATTTACAAACTAAACTCATAAATCAACTAGTACTTATATTAAGTGTGTATTTCCATTTCATGTATTGTTTCATCATTATACTTATAAAATTCGAACCTATATATGCCTTGTAATATCTCATCATTTCATGAAAATAAGCTAGGTGGTGTTTAACATATATAACAAACATGTAAAGTAAGAATTATGAATAAATAGAAATGTAACATCTTAAATAGACCTTATAGAAGTGTAGTGGAATGATGAACACAAGCTTATCCTTAAGCTTTAACCCAAAGAATCAATCACAAGATCAAACCCTAATTAGAAAAACCCTAATTAGTTTCTTGTATAATCTTGTTAAATCACAAACCCAAGCTTCTAAAACACCTTGAATGATTTAGATATGAATAATAATAAGTATTGAACACTTGTATCCTTGCTATAAATCAAAGATTATGAAAACCCTAGACAATTAAAAGATGTTGTGGGTTTTTAATGAAGAAGAGAGGGTTTTGTTTTGATTATTTGCTAATGAATGAGAGAGTGCATGGTTACTTCCTTATATAACAAGAGTTAGTGCTTGACCTACCTTAAACTAACCATGGTTAAGATGTGGGGTTAAGGTACAATATATAAGAGCTCTCCTCCTCCCTAGGAGGAGGGAGATGCATGTGTGAGGGGGAGGGAGTACTATTGACTTGACAATTACTAGAAACTTACTCCAATGTGTCCTTGGTTGAGTTAGGAAACATATTAGTGTGATTTTAAAATGTATTAAGTGTGCATGTATACATATCCGGACCTAATGGACTTACATAATTGAGCCGTGGGTTTTGGCTTATATTTGAGAGAGTTTTGTGGCTTGGTTATCTTCTTAGTGAATGTAAATGAGAACTAATGTGTATGACTTTCTATATATAGCCCTAAAATAACCTAATACAACCTTAATCAAACCATGGGGTACTAGTGGTTTTAAGGATGGTTTAGGGTACATGGTGTAAGAGGTGAGGTATAATTGATTTGCCAATTTATGGAGAATTGGAATTGTAAGTGTACTTGTGTGTAAGATTAAACTTGTTATGTAAGACTTTGTGGGATGTTTGCATTTTCTTTCATGTGTATACACTTGCAACTGGCCACACTTGTTTAATGATGAGGAAATGGGTTAATATTTGTGTATTGGGTATAAAAGTGGGTATTTGTTTGAGTATAGATGGGTATTGGTGCTTTCGAGTATGCCTAAATGTATTTTATTGTGAAACGTAAGCGTTTTACGTAATCAATAAAAATAAAATATGAAAAGTTATAAATTATACTCTTAATAGTTATATAACACTTGCTTGACATAAACTTTAACTTGTTTGGTGTCCGTTTACATTTAACATTGATTTTTAGTTTACACGATTTAACTATAGGATAATAACTAAAAACGAACGCGTAAAACTCTAAAAATAAAAAATGATAATAATTATGTCAGAAAATGAACTGAAAATGAGAAATGTTACATTTATGATGTGAGATAAAAGTTAATTATATGTACTTCGGTTTCTCTGATTTGGTAAGAAATTCAAGATAAGAGTGTTTATTTTGAGTCGGCATAACACTCACATACAATTAGGGTTAGTCCTTCTCAAGAAAGTGAAAGTGTATTTATAGGGATGTATTTATGGTTTGGCAAGAACCGTTAGATGAGATCTAACGGTCATGGATGACCCGCGTGGGGGTGATCCTATGAAGGAAACAAGAATGACACATAGTTATGCCTTCTTGGCACTTCATTTAAAGGAACCTTCATACGAGGCACAGTTAGTGTGTCATAACAGAAAATCCACCGCATGACATACGCATATATATCAGGTGACTACACGTAGCATTGGTACAATAATCTGAAGCGACAATTGTCTTATATTGTACCAAGTAAAAAGATTATTTAATCGCATTAATCTTTTTTAAACTGACTAAAGAAATTTATACTACTATATAATGTATTTAAGACTTTTTATAAAAAGAAGTCTTAAAAATTTTAGGACAAAAAAACATTACTATAAAAAGAAAGTATTCTTTTCAAAAAAATTAAAAGTTAAAGCTATATTTACAGCTATATTATTAAAATGGCAAAAGTTCATTTGCATACCGGTTTCTACCCGCATACCAAGGGACAAATCCTCACCATCCATTTGGGTTTGATCTAATGGTGAAGATTAATCTAAGATTTAAAGTTAATAAACCTAATTTTCTGCCACTATATAAAGACTTTTTTAGATTTATTTTATTTATTTTCCTCACTTTTTCTCACAAAGTTAGTGTGTGTTTTTTCTCTAACCGTTTCCATCGTTTCCCCTTTTCCATCCATCAATCAGTTACACCGATCTTTATCATTTTTTTTCCCGATCATCATTAATCGATTATTATCTTTAACTTTAATAGTTCATTTAGTTATCATCATAATCTATCATCATCATCATCATCAATCATTTATAATCAATCGATCATTATCATCTTCATCAATCATTCATAATCTCTTATGGCTGTTTTCGATTGGAATCAACTTGCTAGTTTACTCTCAGAAGAAGATGATGTAGCTGCTAGTAATTCACATGTTGTACCTGTTAGCAGTTTGAATAATACTAGATGTGATTCGTTTGCTTCTCATGATGACAATGCAAGCTATGAGTAAATTGCTTATTATAGTGTAATATTGCTTATTTTATAGTTTAATTTATTGATTAGCTGTTCATTATAGTTTAATATTGCTTATTAATTAAGCTGTTAGTGTAATTAGTTTTTAACATTTTGATTTTGCTTTAAACAGATTGTTATTTTGTCTTATTTTTGCTAATTTTGTGTTATTTTTGCTTATTTTGTAGTATTATTTTGCTTATTAGTTAATCTGCTTATTAGTTAACTTCATATGCGTATTATCACTTGTGATATCTTTGTTATTTTGATAGTTTTGATGTTTACTTTGTTATGTGTTTGTATCACTAGTGATATTTTATATTTTTT
>BQNB010042964.1:0-42808 GCA_026074375.1 Tanacetum coccineum | reverse complement strand
ACCGTATAGTTTTTTTTCATCTGTGAGAATTTATCTAGAAGTTTCATGATGCTAATCCCGGGCGGTGCTGCAGGAAAGATAATAACAAATTTGGTATGTCCATCCATTGTTCTTATTTTCTTACAACGAAGTGCATCCCATAACTGAAAGAAATATATTATATAAAAAAGAATAAAGACCAAATTGAGTTCGTATAAATACTGCTACTTGTGGAATGAATGAACAAAACCAACACTAAAATTTAAAGATGCAATGGAAGAGAAATTTGGCTTCATATACATTTCATTGAGTGACATCTCATTTCCAAACTTTTCGACTAAAAGCTAAATGTGTATATGATAAGTGCTTAAATACACATATTTATTTGTACCTCTAAAAACGAGCTTAAATGACCAAAAAACAGACAAAAACTGTCCAAAAGTATGTTTTGTTTTGCATTGTATTGTGCAGGAAGTGATATCATCAAAAGACAGAAAACAAGCCCAAAATGACAAACTGATCATGGAATGAAAAGAATGTGCAAAATTCAAGGCCAAAGTCCAAAAATGCCAAAGTCCAGAGTCCATACAGAAGAATCACAGTCATACCGGAGCCGGAACTGAAAGAATACTATTGAATGCAATTTAACCCATCTGATGTGGGCCGGAAAGCCCAATAGTATAAGTTTATGAAGACTGTGATACCAAATGGGCCCTCAATCAATTTACAACAGCCCATATGTGTAGCAATTGACAAAGACTGTGAAGACTTGAAGCCTGATCCTAGCCCAGTTACAGCCAATCTCAGCCATTGAACACAACAAAACCCACTTCAAACCATTAATGGGCTGAAAAAGCCAATAACCTCACTAGCACTAAACCTTATTTGGGCCCAAACCGCAAACCCAATGGGCCCAATACAAGCCCAATGGGCCCAATACAAGCCCAAGCCCAACAAAAGCCCAAATCCATTTTTTATAAACATTAGGTGGGCTAAATTGCCAATTTCTTTAAAAGTGTTTTTTTATAAAGAAAAAAATGGAAAAGATAAAGAGAAGGTCTTAAACTCCAAAATGCAATACCTTATCCTCTTTTACAAACCAAAGGTGCGTTTTGCAATTCCCAAACCCTTTTATTCCTTTTAATAAAAAAAACAGCAGGGACCATTTTTGTAATTGTCCCTAACCTCTTTTATCTCTTTTTGTTATAAAACCAGAGGGGCCTTAATTGCCACTTTCCAAACTCACTTATAACTAAAAACCCGGCCAAAAAGAAATGAAAAGAGTAAGAAAGGTGAGGGACTAGTATTGCATCTCTTCCAAACTTCACGTTTAAACCTGCGAACCACTTGTACTGTGACCCCGTACCCGCCAAAACCCAAACTACCATTTCCCACGGTTTTTCTTGCCATACCACCTCCCAAGTACCCTCTACACCTTCCCCCACTTACCCTGCCCCTTATAAGCCTTCCACGCTGGCAATCCCACAAACCCAATGTACATCTATGGCCGCCATTGTATGATAAACTAGCACAAAGCCATCCAAGGGCTAGGATTGGATGAGGGTCTCTCTACACACATAACTAACACATGTGAAGCAACCAAGACTCTTGGGGACTTCTATAAAAGAAAAGTAAAGCAAGCCGAAGAAACACACCTTTTTTTTATGTTTTAGTTTAAATTTAATTTTAAGTCTTTCTTTTAGGCATTGTTGTACCTCAGCTCTATAATTTAAAAGTTATGTTGTAATTCGTTTTATTTTTAATGAAAGTTTAAAAGTTTTTACTTTGAAAAATTGCTATTACCACTGTTGCATTTTCAAGTTTTATATAAGCTCTAATTCTGTCTATTTTATATCAAAATGTGTTAAAGTTGTTAAAACCTTACTAGTGATCACCTTTTCTCAGCCTTCCCTTCATTAAAATTCATTTAAAAACGTTTTTTATAAATTAAAGAGGTGTTTGGCATTACTGTTAAAATGGGTAATATTGGGTGTGACATGGGTTGGGAACACCTAGCCAGACTTGGCTGAGTGTATGGTGTTTAATTAAACTGATTTTACATAAATTATTGGTCTTAAGCTCAGTTTTTACATTTTCAAATTCCCTTTTCAAATCTGTCAAGTCAAAAAAAAGCTTGTTCATAAGCTTTTTGGTTTAAGCCATCTTATGTAGCTTTTATAGCTTTGTTTCTAGTCCAAATTTGAGTGTCTAAAGTCCCTTTTAAAGCTTGTTTTCACTTTGACCATTTAAAGAAAAAAACAGCCAAATTTAGTTTCTCCACTTTATTTGAAAACCCTTAATTTTAAGCTTAATTACCAGCAGGAAAATGTCCACCATACTAAACCATATTTTGAAAATAAGCTTATTTACCACCCTTGTAATTCTGTTTGGGCTTGGTTTTGGGTAAAAAGCCATTGTGTGCTTATTAATATAAGCCAAAAATGCCCTTAAGCTTACTGCATAACCTCCCCTGGTGCTGAGCACCAGGGTTAAGCCCCTTTTTTCTAGCTTATTTTAAATATAGCCATAGAATTTTATTGTTTCTTAATATAGATTATAGGTATCATTATTAGTTAAGCACTTATTTCAACTATTAGCTTATTTAAAAAGGCTTTAATAATAGCCTTAAAGTCCACTTTTTGTTTGCTATTTTTTTATAAAACTTTAGTGTAGCTTTATTTCAATGCCAGCTATTTTATGGCTTATTTTAGGAAACCGTAAGCTTATCGATTCGGACTCCCTTAGCCTAGTATCTTATTCCCATAGATTATAGCTTATCTAGTTAGCTTAAATCCCAAAAAGAAAGCAAAATAAGCCATAAGCTTAATAAGTTTCTGTCAGCCCCATAAGCTCACATTTCTAGCTTATTTAGTTAACTTCAGCTTATGCCCCTTTTACAAAAGTTACTCCCCAAAAGCCCCTTTACAACTTTTCTTTTATAGCATTATTGATAAAAGATTAGACTAAGCTTGTGATCGGGGTTCCAACTCAGGGACTGTTTGTGTAAATTTCAAAGTAATAGTTAACTTAGTTAGTACCTTTAGTTAGTAGACTGTTACTTCGTTAGTCCTTGTGTCCTTTCACTGTTAGTCCCCAAAGTTGACCACAGTTAGTTTATTTAAATTAAATAATTAAATTAGGTTAAAATTTAATTAGTTTAATTACTTTTTATATAATCAGTAAAATTTGGGCATTTTTATATTTTTAGATTTGTTAACTTTTTCTTTATTTAATTTCATTTTTTCAGAATTTTTATAACTTTTATTTTTTGTCTTTTTCTATTTACTTAGTTTTAATTAGTATTTAATCTTTAAAAATTCATAAAAAATCCAAAAATTAAAGAAAAAATATTTTTCTTTTTTATAAAATTTTCTTTTGTCATTTAGTGTCTAGGAAAAATATAAAATTTAGTGTAGGCCTATAATTTTTCTTAAATTATCTTCTTAGACCCGTTTTACCGGGTGCGTTTTACCGTTTCTTTTCGTTTAGCATTCAAACGACCTCCGTTTTAGTTCTAGTTTTCTTTATTTTTCAAATTAAGTTAATTAGAATTTAATTTTGATTTTTAATTTAATTTAGCATTTATTTTCTTAATTCTTAGTATTTAGATCTCCCGATACCTTATTCTGTTCCCCGTATTTAATTTAGATTTAATCTTAGGATTTCTCTATAACTAATTTTGTTTCCCGTAGTTTTTAAGATCTCCATTTCCTATATTTGTTTCCCGTAGATTAAATTAAGTTTTATTTAATTAATCTTAGTTGTAATTATATCAGTGTTTCCATCATATATTCTTCATCATTCAATTTCTCATCAAACCAGGATAATTTTCAATTGCAGCCTCGTTGGGACATACGACCCGGGAATATCTCTTCCGGAATCCCGGGGGGTCCCCCCCCCCCCCCACCACGGGGGGGGGGGGGGGGGGGGGGGGGGGGGGGGGGGGGGGGGGGGGGGGGGGGGGGGGGGGGGGGGGGGGCCCCCCCCCCCCCCCCCCCCCCACCCCCACCCCCCGTTTTTATCATTGAGTCTTTCTTGTGTATTATCCTATTGTGGAATTTTGACTTTGCCTGGTCAAGGGCCAATTCGGTCAGGATCATGCATTAAGGGTTGCTATATAAGAGTGTACTAAACCACGAATCAGTATAACTATATACAGACTGGACGACTCTAGCCGAAAAAACCGTACCTTTATCTTCCCTCTTCTTCTTCTTCATGATGCTTAACTCGTTGAGTATAAGCACGATATATAAGCAGATGGTTTGTTTTTATAGTGTTCAACACAAACCCACTGCTCCTTCTCAAGGTCCCACTATTTTCTCATTCTCCCTCTTCCATCATCCCCACCTTCCATAACCAAAACCTAATTCTCTGAAACAAACAAACAAACAGAACCCAAACTAAAAATTCAATTTTTGCACATGATAATTAAAAGTAGTTCAAAAGTTTAAAACGGTATTAAACCCAAAAGTTTGTAAATCGAATCATAACAAACCACGACAACTAAAGACTAAAGAAAAAAATACATACCTGATAAGTTTGTTGATCTTCATTCATGATAAGAGGTGAGGCACTGATGAAGAATCGATATCAAGAACTATCGAGAATGAGGGAGAATGTAGATGAAGAAGCGGTATTAAGTAGGTGTTTGTGTGCGTAGAAACTTGTGGATGGATATGCGTCTCTATCGAATAAGAAAGAGTAAGAATATAATTAATCGAGTGAGAGAGTGAGTTGGGCCATGCGGTTGGGCTACACAAATAGGCCAAAAGAAGCCTGCAAAAGGGCTGAGAAGTCAAATGTGCAGTCAAATGTTTACGGATTGAGATATAGAGTAATGTCATTGCTGGGAATAATTAATCGTTTTTTTAACGACGGCATATTATTAGAAAAGAACTAGCAAGGCGCTAGAAATTACAAAGGCGATTTAAGCCAGTCAGTCCAACTAATACATTCATCATCCAATTCCATCTCAATTCACCCTCAATTCTCATCTCTTCTTAACTACTACTCCTCCTTACCCAAAACAACAAAAAACAATTTCAGACTAAACATCATTTCTTCTTCTGCTAATAATCCCACCATTACAAATCAGGTTTTTTATTTTTCAAATTTACTTGTAAGCACAAGCTGTTGAGTATCTGCTTATATTGTGTGTTATTTAGTTGATTGTTTAAATTGCAGACGTCTGAATACGTTGTTAAAGAGAAAAGTGTATCGGTGGTTCTTCTAGCTGGCGGCAAGGGAAAAAGAATGGGTGTACGTCTTCTCTCTCTTTCTGTCAATTGATTCCGAAAAGCTTGACCTTTTGTTCCATGTTCAACATTTGATTTTCTAAAATGCCATATGTACTACTTATTTCTACTTAAGTTTGTTTCGAGTAATGTATTAATTACTATCAACATATAACCTAGATGGAATAAGTTGGTACCAATGCAGATGCACAGAGTTAAAGTATCCTAATATGAAGACAGGGAGAACCAACTTAATCTATAAAAATTATGAACCTAGGAACTTTGAGCGTGAATGGCATAATTGCCAGTTTACAAGTTGTTTACTTTTAGTTTGTTTATTATGGTTTGCACACATAATTGTTAGCCGCTAATTATAAGTGGACAAACTGCGATTAGCACCATGTCATGCGTCAAATTCTTGAGATATTCAGCTCTTATGTGGAGCAGACGGGCCGTCTAGCAAATGCATCCTAAAGAATTGATATAACCGTCCAGTGCAGTAGAAATAACGGCCTTAGCACCACCCGAATGGGATTGGTCACACTTACTATTGTAATACTCTGCGTGGAACGGAAATTGGTTATTTAATAGCATATGTTAATTGGTTTGTACCCATTTTAAGTTTATAACTGCTTCTCTATTGTCTTTATATAGCACATGTTATTAATTATTATTGTTATCTCTACACAATCCTTATTTTATTTACATGACTCACGATGGCTGTTATTTTTTTATTTTTTTTTAACTTGTTTTTGCGAGTAGGCAAGCATGCCAAAGCAGTATCTTCCACTTTTAGGACAACCGATTGCTTTGTATAGGTAATTTGGTAACCACTAAAACTCAATTTGTGGTAATTTTATTACATAACAGTCATCAGCATTCATTGATACTATAGGAGCACCAATCTTTCTTATTACCTCGTGATCGTATTTACAAAGGAAGACGGCTTCTGTGATCATTTAATATGAATTTACTAGTTAATCCATAAAGCATATTATTGATATAGTTAAACTAAAATTGACGATGTAACCTGGCTCCTTTTGGGCGGTAGTGCTTTATTATATTATTACAAGGTTGCATCTATCTACCTAACTTTATGATTCAAAGTTCAAACAGACTACACAAGATGGATTCGTTGTACGGCTACAATTGCATGCCATATTTGACCTTCAAAAAGTACATATAGATTGTTATTTAGCCGGAAGTCAACAATGGATGTCAAGATGTACCAAATCTACACCATATGATGAATTTATTTAGTGTTTCTGTGAGTATAAACCAATTGCAATTTACCTTGGCTGCACACTTGCACTTGTGTATTCTAATGAGGCTTCTTTTTACTACTAAATTATTTAGGTTTAAATATTTTATTAGGCATATAGAAATATAGACAGATTCTGGTATTTGGAGCATCTATACTAGCAACTTCTCCTTAGATGTCATGCTATAATTTGTACGACTCTTACTGATTTGGTGTAGAGATGGCCAGGTCTAGCAGGAAATCAAAGTAACGGGTCAGTAACTATTGTTTTCAAATAGTAACAATGAATGTCTTATTTCAACAAAATATCAAAGTTCCATAATTTGGAGCGTTTGTCTATGTTTTAATAGTAACAATGGCCATCTCAAATACAACATGATATTCTGCCAAATTCAATCTTGAAAATGATTCTAAAAAAATATACGAAAAAACAAAAAGGTATTTTTATATTATGATCGGTCACAGCAGAATTTGTGGTGGTTTTTAAAACAAAAAAGTTCATTCAAAAGTCGTACTACGGAGTGTTTTAAAAACTAAAAAAAAAATCTTGCAATATCAAATAGTATTCAATGTTTTAACCAAATAAATAAGAAACTTCAAACAACATCATAAATATGGAGAAATAAGATGATATAAAACGACAAAGAAAGAGGTGAAACTGAAAGAGAAACTATTAACTGTGAGGATTAACACGGAATATTATATTCACTTTGGGCCAATATGTATGTATAACATATAGAATTTGGGCTTGTTAGGGGAGGCCCAGCACCCCTCCACAACCCTATCAGCTCTGGCTCTGGAGATGGCCATTCGACCCATTTACATTTAAATAATTATGGCATGGGTTAATAGATTTTAGTTTATGGTATTTGGAGTATCTAAACCAGCAACTTCCTCCTCTGATTGTCATGAGTAATTTTACTAGTCTTACTATTTGTTACGAAGAACCATTTTTTTTAATGCATTCAGCCTCCGATACTCCTATATTAAACAAAATCGACAAAATGAGTTGTCATTCAAGTATGAGATGATTCGAAAAGAAAGAGAGGAAATACAACATATTAACATGCTAACTCAGTTTGTGAATTTTGTTTTGTAAAAATTATGTGGTTTTAGCATATACCTCTTTTCTAATCACAATCAACACATAAATTATAGTAGGTGATTTTGTTTTTAAAAATTGAACAAAAATGTTACTGTTCAACCTACTCTGTAGGCGTTGGACCAGATAGACATTAAGACATACCCGGTTCATGTTATCGAATCTGGTCGACATGCTCTTCATGCCATCCCTAATTTGTTAGTGCCACAGAGAATACAAAACACAGTGTAGACTATGCGTGGACCACTACAATCAACTCTACAAAATGGATCCGTAAACCTTAGTGATGCTAGTTAGTAGGATTGTAAATTGTTAGTGATTCGTGGACCAATATGTTCTTAGTGGAAAAAGATCTCCTACAGTGACTGTCTGACTGCGTTATACTCTTGTGGTACATCTTATTGTTTAGGTCATAATGTGCTGCTTGTATTTGCTGCAGTTTCTACACCTTTTCGCGAATGCCTGAAGTTAAGGAAATTGTCGTAGTTTGCGATCCATCTTACCAGGACATTTTTGAAGGTCCGACATTTTTTTAAATCTATTTGTTTGTGTGTGACATCACGACCATATTTCTGTGCTTATTTTATTTAGAGACGGTGTTGTGCCTAATGTTATTTCTGGAGTTGGCAATCTCGACCATAAACCTTTTGAATAGGTCGACTCGGTTCATATTTTATTTCAAATGAGTCAAACTAGTAAAACAAAAAACTGGCAGGAAATACGTCGAAAGCCGACTTTAAGTTTATTTTTAGTTCATAAAACCTGATACAACGTTTTACTTGAAAAAGTGATATCATTTGATTTGTTTAAATTGTGTAAACCATATTAATTCATAATTAAAAAAAAAAACTCACCGTATCCAATCCCGTCTTCCACGGGGTAATGTAGGAGGTGAGATGTAGACGGCCTTACCCCTACCCGAAGGTAGAGAGGCTGCTTCAAGAGAACCTCCGGCCTTGCAGGGAGGGAGGATCTAACGCATGAGGTTTTCCAACTGATCCAACCCATCCAAACACGACCTGTACCAAAAAATAAAACACAATTTGACCCATTGTCCAATCACACATTTTACCACCTATTATTTGTATTTTCTTAGATACCATGAAGCTCAATGGTTTTACCTCTTGTCAGATGCCATAGAAAATATCACCTGGACCTAAAAATTTGCTTGCCAGAAATGAAAGACAAGATTCCGATACAAGTGGACTTCAGGTTCATATTCATCTCATGCATACTTTTTAAATCATTAAGCTTATTACAAGCACCAATGAAATGAAATATAAGAATGTAGCTCCACCCACTAGTCCTTGACGGTATTGGTAGGTTACTCATGCAGGCTTAGTAATACCTACATTGACTTGTTGGGAGAGTTTAGTAGTAACATACTAAAATGTACCCCATATAACTTTTATTAGCAAACTTGATGTGCTCCAAGAAAATGGGATCTATGCTTCTTTGATACAGTGTGTACCAATGTTGACTGATTTGTGAGTAATACTTAAATAAGTTTACTGTTTGTGTATCCGTCCTTCTTTTCAGTGTTACCTCACAAAATAATGAGTGTTCATAAAGTCCTGTAGCCCCTTTATCTTTAATCACGCAACACTCCGACCTAAAGTGAAATGAGCGTATTTTAATATGTATTGTAAGAGAAAAGATATGTCTATTGCCAAAATAATTATATACCTTATATGTAGACATTTGTTTTGCTTCATGTTTTCTATTATTATAAGAATGAACACGTGACCAATTTGACAAATTTGTTTTATATTCTGATTAATTGTTCCTTTTTTTTATGTACAGACAATTGATTTGAACTCTGAACTTGTATGCGTCCATGATACTAATAGTGTAAGTAAACAATAATCGCAAGTCTTGGATCTAATCAATACTTGAGAAAAGAGAAAAACAAAACCCTAATGGTGTGTTTGGTAGGGAGAAATGAAGAGAAATGAATTTAGTTTTATTTCTCAAGTGTGTTTGGTAGAGAGAAATAAAAAAGTAGAGAATTGATGAGAAATAGATTGAGAAATGAAGAGAAATGGTAGTGTATTTTTTGTCACCTCTATTTCCATAATTTTTGTAGAGAATTTGGAGAAATGAGTTTTATTTTCTATTTTTTGTGTTTTGCTTTTATTTTTCTATTTTTTGAAATCACGGTCGGGTCATATTCGGGTCAAGACTAAAAATTACATACTCACCCGACCCTATTTGAATTTCGGTTACTCGGGTTTGGGTTAACTCGGGTCGGGTCCATTCGGCTTCGGGTCAACACCGGTTTTGAGTTCAGCCGGGCAGGTCCATTCGGTTAGAGTCAACCCTAATATGAGTAAATTAATAAAAAAAATTTTTTTGTAACTCTATAAATAGAAAATTTGTATTAAAAAATTAAAAAAAAAACTTTATTCGGGTCGACTCGACTCGAACCCGAGTTAGCAAAACTTTTTTAACCCTATATCGGACCCTATTTAGCATTCAGGTTACTCGGTTTACCCGAATAATTTTTTTGACCCGGGTAACCCGACCCGAATAGGCTTAATCGGGGTCGGGTCCGAATAGGCTTAACCCGACCCGAGTAACCTGACTCGAAAAAAATGATGGTGAAATTATTGTATTAGAATCGCTCTTTATTTGTACTTTTTCGAAGGAAGAAATTTTTTTCGTGATTATTTTTTTATTTCAATTCTCCTAGTGTTAGAAATTCACATATTGTCTCATTCAATTCTTTTGTCGAAATCTATCCTACTTCATTTCTAATATCTGAAATTCTCTCTCTCAAACATGCCCTCAGGAGATGATTTAATTACTATCCAATACATATAGATAACAAGGATTTGTTTTAACAATAAATATAAACAATGGTCGGTCTACCCTTTTAAAAATTAATGTTAGATTGTGAGTTTGTGACTATTCATATGTATACATGATGTGCATCTATATATCAGTGTTGGCTGATCACGAAAGCTCAACGCAAACAGGGTTGAAGTGGCGGAATTAGGGGATGTTAAGGTGGACTTGTAGTATAACCATGTTTTTTAACATGATACCCGAACGGAGTTTTTTTTAGTCTCAACTTGAATCGAAATAATATACAGATTATGAGGGAATGAAGGAACTGAGTTAGGTTTTGCGACCATAGGAGGAGGCCACAATCATTGCCAATAAGGAGAGTCGAAGCTCTTATAGTCGACAACTTGAGGAGAAGGGGTAGATCTAAACACATGTAATAGGTAGACTTAAGCAGGACATGAAGGAGCTACTATTGTCCGATGACATGATCTCATAGGAATGCTGTGAAGATATAGGATTAGAATATGTGGGTAGTTCGGGCTAGGTTGTTTGAGGTAGTTTTTGCGTTTAGGCTTTATAGGCGTCACTTAGTAGTCTCGCCTCTTGTTTTTTTAGATATAAAGTTCCTTAGCTAGTTCCCCGCAGGCTTTTTATGCGTTAAGTAGCCTCTCTTGTTCCTTTTGCTCTGCGCTTAGGTTAGATCCCTCAAGGCGATAGCCGGGAATTGTTCGAAGATTCCCTTTGGGCTTGGTATTATTTTTGCCTCTAACCCCTTTTTCTTGCATGCTTTTTCCTATGTGCGCCTGCCCTTTTTGCGTTTATGCGTTTTGCTTTATGTTTGTTAGCCTATATTCGTGTCCCTTTGTCTCTATTGCGCTTTATCTTCTCTTTATTGGGTTCTCTTGCGGTGTTTGCTTTTATATGTTTTTGTCATTTTCCTCCTTAAGTTCTTTTGATGGTATTGTTGTCGTTTTCCTTGGTATGCTTGTATGCTTGTTTTTTTGTCATTTGTATTATTAGTATCATTATCCTTATTATTGTACACTTTCACACATGCACATTTTTTGAGCTCTCTCACCCACACACTTACACTTGCCGGAGGTCTTCCTGGACGGTTTCTCTACTTTCGATTGTGGTAGGGGTAGTGCCTACAGGATTTACGCGTTACTATATTTAGTATAGTATAGTACGTCATTTGTATTTTAAGATACTATGTTTTAGGTGTATTGAAGTGGACGAAGTAACGTTACGTTAATTTCCATGAAATCTTGGGTTTTCCACAAGCATGTACGAGTTCTTTCTTTCATTCTCAGTGATTCGGTGACAGGTTCTGAAGGATGGATTGCGAGTTGGAGCATCAGTTCTTGGTGTTCCTGCTAAAGCTACTATTAAAGAGGTATATGTACTAAATAGAAAAAGATATTGTAAATTTTTATATTTGAGTTCCAATTTATTTCCTTGATGATAGTTATAGTTTGTTTGGAGGTGGCCAGTAACTAACTGAAATTGTGATAAAATTTTCTAGAGATCTATATGTATCTCTTTTGGGTGCAGTCGATTATTTTAGGGTTCAAGTAATAAGATAACCGTGTGTCGTTCAGTTAACGATCTGTATTTTCCCCCTAAATAATCCTTAAAGCTTTCAAAGTGCTTAATAAAACCCTTCAAACTTTCTAAGCTTTCGATGTATGGTATAGTAAAGATTACGATGTCAAAATGCTGATATTACGTGTTGGTTCAATCTTAAATCCGAGGGATTTTATGGAGCAAACACAGTTGATTACCTGAAATAGAAGCTGGACACCATAGCTGGCTGGCTATTTATGTGTTAGACCAAACTAGATTAGATGGGCCGGTCCAATCATATAGATGGGCCGTACACATTAGGTTATGTGTTAGTTGCTTAATCTCTAAGTCATGACATTAGTATAAATACACATACAATCTAATGTACAAATCACAATTACAATTACAATAATATATACCCTTTGAGGTTTTATATGGTATTAGAGCCAAAACACTAAACAACCTTTTTTTTTCCGGCACAATTCCGGTCGCTTTTCAGCCACCACAACAACCCCACCAGATCCACTCCTGATCACCTTACCGTCGCTGCCGCCGGCCGCCGTCGTCAGAAACACTAAAAAAAGAAAAAAAAGGGGAATATTACTATGGCTATGATTTCAGCTTTCACCACAGTCGATAAAATAGCTCATAACTCTCGTAAGTTCGCTTTTACCCTTTCACCCACAAATTATGGTTATTGGGAAACTATGATTGAACCATTCCTCATCACAAACAATTTGATGGATTATGTGGATGGTTCAATACCGTGTCCATCAAAAACCTTATCCGTTACCGATGGTGTTAGTGTTCCAAAGGAAAACCCTAATTATCCAATTTGGGTCTCCAACGACGCCCACGTCCGTATGCTAATTATCTCTACAATCTCAGAAGCTTCTTTTCGCCATGTTCAAGGTACAACTTCTCGTGATCTTTGGTTGTCCCTTAAAAAGGCGTATGCACCTCATTCCACATCTAGGGAATACACTCTCAAAACACAACTTCTGAGAATAAAGATGCACGGTGATGAAACTCCCGATGCTTACTTAAATCGTGCTCAAGAATATGCTGATGCACTCGCCGCCATTGGTGAACCTGTAAAAGATAAAGATCTCGTTATGCTTGTTGTCTCAGGTCTTCGTGAAGAATATAACGGTCTTAAAACTACAATCACTGCCCGTCAAAGTCCAACTGCATTTAGCGAGCTTCATGCACTCCTTAGTGATCATGATTATATGCTTGGAAAAACTCGTACACCCATTGCACCATATGGTCCACAAGCCTTTTATGGTGCTCGCCCATCAAACAACAACAGGAGTAACAATAACAACAACCGTGGCAATCGCAACAACTCTCGTGGTAACAACAACCGAGGTCATGATAATGGTCGTCAATTTGATTGGGCATCCACCCAAAATACAGTGTATGGCACTTGCAATAGATGTGGTATTGGTCACATTCCATCACAATGCCCTAATCGTGACCCTTCTACTATTCGCACTCGGCCATCCGCTAACTTTGCAAATACCCGTGCTCAATCCTCTAATGCTTCTGCAAATTGGCATTCAGACACCGGAGCAAATAGTCATGTGACACCTGATTTGGAAGCGATGGACAATTCAGAGGCATATTATGGTGACGACGCACTTCATGTTGGCAACGGTAAGGGTCTTCCTATTCTTCATATTGGTTCATCTAAAGTTTACTCACCACAAAAGACGTTTTCTCTCAAAAACATTCTTCATGTACCAGAAATCTCCCACAATCTCCTTTCTGTTCAAAATTTTTGTCATGATAATGATGTCTTTTTTAATTCACACTTCTTATTTTGTTGTGAAAGACGAGTCTACACACACCACTCTTCCAGTAAACACGGTCTCTACACCATCACTCTTCCTCAACTAAAGTCCATCAATAAAGTATCTTTTTCAGCTATACGAGCTTCCCCAACTATTTGGCATAGACGGCTTGGACAGCCTCGTCAACGTCTTTTGCGTTCTATGCTTTCTAATTTTTCTCTTCCCGTTACAAATAAAAGTCTGTCAAGTTTCTGTAATTCTTGTCCATTGGGAAAATCTTCCAAACTACCTTTATTTGAATCTGGATTTCAAAGTCACAATATTTTAGACTTGGTTTATTGTGATGTTTGGGGTCCCGCACCTTTGTTATCTTTTGAAGGTCATACATATTTTATGTTGTGTGTTGATCATCATTCTCGTTATAAGTGGATATATCATTTAACTCAAAAATCTGATGTGTATTCCACTTTTAAATCATTTGTGCAAATGGTTAAACGTCAATTCACAACAAAATTAAAGAATGTTCAAACCGATTGGGGTGGTGAGTTTCGCAATTTAGCTTCGTTTTTCTCTTCGCTATGAATTATTCACCGACGATCTTGTCCTCATACAAGTGAGCAAAACGGCTTTGTTAAACGTCGTAATCACCACGTTGTGGAGACCGGTCTTACTCTTCTTGCTCAAGCATGTGTTCCTCAATGTTCTTGGCATTATGCTTTTGATACTACTGTTTACCTAATCAATCGCATGCCCTCTCGCACATCGACAAACAAGTCACCTTTTGAACATATATTTAAACGGTCTCCCCCGACTACTCCTTTTTTTTTCCGTGTCTTTGGTGCCATGTTTGTTCCCCCATCATCGTCCGATAATCAATCGTCACAAAATGGATTTCCGTTCCACTCCGTGTGTCTTTCTTGGCTACAGCCCCTCCCATCATGGATATCGTTGTCTTGATATCTCTACCGAGCGTCTTTATATTGCTCGACATGTTCGTTTTAATGAAGCATAGATTCCCTTTGATATCCCTAAAACAACTTCTCCACCCCCTTCGAAAACATCTCCTTATTACTCCTCGAAATCACCTTATGTAATTCCTACTACTGACCATCCAATCCCATCCTTCACCACGCTCACGATTATCATCTTCCATCATGCAATTTGCACATTTGAGTCCAACTTCTTAAACTTCTCCCGAGTCTTCTAATGGTCAACCATCTCCCGTATCGACTACATCGATACCAACACCACCACCACCCACACCACCACTACCACCACCACCACCACCTCCCATCACTCTGCAACGTCCTGTAAATCTTCGTCAAAATCCCAAACAACGGGTTCCCTACAATCCTTCCGCAAATCATGCTACCGTCCTCCCCACTACCATCACTGAACCAACCACGTTTACCGTTGCCAACAACTCTCCAGAGGGCGGTCAATCCTAATGAAAGAAGAGTATGATGCTCTCATGAAAAATGAATGGTGGTCTTTAGTCACCATCGTGCGTCTACACCATGTTTATTGATTTTAATGGGTATACAGGTTAAAACAGACAAGAATGGTGCATCATTCTTACAAATCAAGATTGTTCCAAAGGTTATCGAACAACAACCATGTATTGATTTTCATAGAACATTTGAGCCCCGTTGTCAAGTCCGACAACTATTCGAGCTGTTTTATCATTGCGGTTACTAACGACTGGCCACCGAACGCCATTAGATATACAAAAAGTATGCTTTATGATTACGTTAAACATGGTATGCTCATACGCGTTCTTCTGGTTCTACCCTTCAAGCTTTTACTGACGTGCTATGGAAAGGTAATCCCGATACTTCTCTTGAAGCTTTCTCAGATGCTGACGGCTGGAATTCCAGATAATCAAAAGGTCCACAGGGGATTTGCTATATATCTTGGTTCAAACCTTATATCTTGGACCACTCCGTAACAACGAAACGGTTTTCACGTTCCTCTACAGAAGCTAATACAAGGCTCTATGCCTGACACTGTTGCTGACGTCAACATGCTTCAAGATCTTCTTATAATGAGAGCTTGGAATCCGTTCATCTTTAACTCCTATACTATGGTGTGACAATCTTGGTGCAACATACTTGTCAGCTAACCCTATCTTTCATGCGCGTACAAAACACGTGGAAATAGACTATCACTTTGTTCGGGAAAAAGTTCTCCAACGATACTTCGAGTTTCAACATATATCAATCACAAGAATCAAATTTTCAATACGATTCCCTCTTCAAAGATCCAAGCTACAGGTGTTGCCCTCCCTAGCTTGCAGAGCTTGTTAACCAAACTAGATTAGATGCCGTCCAATATATAGATGGGCCATACCCAATATATTGTGTTTTATTGCTTAATCTCTAAGCTATGACATTAGTATAAATACACATACAATCTAATGTACAAATCACAATTACAATTACAATAATATATACCCTTTGAGGTTTTATACAAAGGTTGAGTGAAATTCATAGGTTTGAAATGTAATAGTCAAATACAAGTCATCATAAGTAATTGTTATAGAAGAAGTGTCATAGTAATAAGCGTTTATAGTGTGGTAATTAGTTAACGTTATTATAACCCTCCGTTGATTGGTAATAATTGCAAACGAATACAATTATCAAGGGAAAATTGTATTGCATGTATACATTTATGGGTATAAATGCGTTATTGTCTCGTCTAAGCTCATGGCACCCAAAACTAATGGTGTATATATATACCCAAATGATGTGATATATATAAAGAGAATAATGGCCCACGGGTTAGCAGGAGGTAATTTCCATATACCTATAAATTCAAATATAGTTGTTTTGGGTGTACCTATCCGGCTACACAAATATGAATCCAATCCTGATAGACTCATATCCACAATATTCGCGTAATCCATCTTCGCAAGTGATTAATGTCCAATGATAATGAGGGACTTTTTGGCATATAGTAACTGAGACATTATTTGTAATGAGTATATTCACATTTATAGCATATAGTACTGAAAAACCTTGTATTCGTAATTTTAGCATGTATCCCCCTCACACACTGTTTAAGAAACATTAAGAGCTTTTAAAAGTGAGGCTATGAACTCCACTAAGCATTTGAAAAGTAATCACATGTTATAAATAAACGAGTATGTACAAAGTTTTTTAACAAGCAAGTATCCCCCCCTCGCAGTGTTTTAAAAACATGTATTTAAGTAAAGAGGCGAGGTTATGAATCTCACTTTGATAGTAGTTGTGAATAAATATTTCAAAATGAAAGCTACACCTTATCAAATCTATAATAGGGAAGTGTTTATATAGCAAAATGAGTAGTCAACAACCAGTCAAGCAACCTGAGTAATGAAGTCAAGTCTTAGACATAGTACCACTAGAAACTTTGGTTTAAGAGAGTTATGGTTTGATGGAAGTTTGGGAATTATGTATCACCGTTCGGAGCCATCATAATTGCATAGGCATTCATTAAACGTTTGAGACTGGTAACTTAAAATCGTAAAACCAAACAACTCAGTCAGAATGTAATAACCAAGATGAAACCCCTTAAATTATGAAGCTCCCTAGTAATGTGATATCGATATAATTGGGTTAAGCGTTTTGATCATATCTGGGAAATGTGAAGCATGTCAAGCATAATTAAAGTTATGTTTGTAATGTTTGAATACATTTTTATACTTTTTTCAAAATGTTACATTTTAGACCCTTGAAATGAACAAATGCAAAATATACTCTGGAGTTTGCACTTTTTACGAGTTTGTGGGGTCCTTCAAGTTTAAAAGATATACAATATTATACCTGCACTATAGAAATGACATAATAGACGCCATAGTTATAACTTTGATAAAATGACATTCTCAGTCCTTCTAGTTATTAATTTCTTAAAGTTTCTATATATACCCCTTGCATGAATACTTTTGCAAAACAATCCCAAAATGTCAAGCAAGCCTAATTTTGAGTTTCTAAATGATAATTTGCAGGTTATAGTTTATTAAATATAACTAAAATATGAAGAATAATGTTAAGAAATTTTAAAAATAAACGATTCATAAGTCGGACACAAAACGAGTCTAAATAGGTTTTTAATACTGAAAACGCGTAGGTTTTTAATTCAAATTCATTCAAGACTTGATAAAGTATTATAAATAACATTAGTAAGCATGTAAGGATAGATTATAAACAACAATTTATAATTAAGCCCATAATTCAAAAACACATGAAATTTAGGGTTACGGGGTTTACATTTTAGGATCAAAAATGGAAAATGAACAATGAATTGAGTTAAACACATTAACAAGAGTTTATTTAGGATCCTATGAACATTAACGAGTTAGAGCATAAGTAAACATCCATAACCTGGGATCGAGCATATAGCTTAGAAATGGTTTGAAATAGGACTTTTGCACTTGTACGCCTAGAAATCACGACTCTGGAGCTTCAAGGCCTTCAATCTTATACTTTCACTTCTGGTCCTTAGGACCCAAAACACATCTTGACAAATGATTGCTGCTATAATGGTTCTTAAATGGGGAGAAATGGGGATGATTTATAGAGAATGGGTTTGCCCTATATAGGTAAAACAGCCACCTTGGTCCCAAGTTTGGACTAATATTAACGCCCCTACCACAAAAGTGTAGAAGTATTACAAATATGGGTACCATCAAACAAACATAATCATAACACAAGCATAAACAGCGGAAGACTAAAAAATAACCAAGAAAAATAAGTCAACATGACTTAAACGGTTCATAATGTACTTGAAGAACAGAACATATCCAAACGAAAATACCAAATAACGAATGTCTTGAAAACAGAACAATTCATATATCAAAAACTAAGATCCTCTAGGGTAAGTCCACACTCAGCACTCATATCCCAAAAGCAACCCCAGCTCCTAGCTTAATACCTGCCACAAAATGAAAATTCGGCTGCGCTTACAAAGCTCAAATTAACAGATATATTATAATCAAACAGCAAAAAGATAACGCAAATCAAAGGTACATACACGGCAAATGATATCATAAACCATGATCAAAAGGAATACAAATAAAATGGTAAAACAAATCAGAAGTCAATTCATAGTGTAAGGTAAAATGAATCAAAGTCAAATCAGTCCAATTACCAAGGCCCAAACAAAATCAAATCATAGTAACCCATGAGTCGCGAGCTCCAAATGTGAAAGACGTGGAAATTCACCCAAACATCAGTCACCAATATACCTATATAATATTGTCATAATCCATCGAAAAAAACAAAACAAACAAATGCACCATATACGCCCCTTAATCAAAAAATAATCTCCCATAATGCGCAAATAATATCAAATGGGGGACGGTGTGGAAATCACCCACCCACACATGATTCATACCAAAGGTGCAATCAATGACAACCGCCATGTTACCATCATGGCTAGGAAAAAAAAATAGTTGCTCCGGTCTCAAACTGAAGGGTTCAAAGCAAAGTCATATCAAAGTTCATTTCAAAAGATCAAGCAAAGGTTCAATCAAATTCATAAATACAAAGGTAGCATAGCAGGGTTTCAAATAGAACATAATGGACAGATTCCTAGAAAGAACCAAAATGAAAGCTCAAGCAAATGTACAATTCACATAAAAACAAAGATAGAGATATTAATTCATGAGAAACCTTAACGATAAGGTCAAATAACTGACCTTATTCTAAGCAAAAGCAATAATAAAAGAAAACACACACAACAGGAAATCAAAATCACTCCCTCTTTTGACCGAACCTAAAAAATGATAAATTCGAATTACAAACCAATCATTTTAAGTTTATACTTTCCATTTTTAGTAACTTTCCATTTTTAGTAACTTTCCATTTTTTAGAAATTTTCCATTTTTAGTAACTTTCCATTTTTAGTAACTTTCCATTTTTAGTAACTTTTCATTTTTAGTAAGTTTCCATTTTTAGTAATATTCATCATTTGAGAATCTAAAAGTATTTGAATAGTTTTAGGGACTTAACATTTCAACCTTAACAATTAGGTTAAATATACAGCTTCATATTATAGGTTTAATAATCAAAATTAACAATTTTTTCAAGTTAAAAGTGAAATATCAAAGTTTCAACATTTTATTCAGATAATACATTCCCTTACCCCACTGTATTTACAAGTCAACAACCCTTAATTTATACAATTTACATATTTAGCCCTTTTTGTTTATTAATTATTTAAACAATATTTTTAATTATCCATAATTACAAAACAAGTCCTTATAGCTTCAAATATGAAAAATTCATACTTTATACATTAAATACTAACAACCATCCACTTTTCAGAAATTATAAATTTCAGTCCTCTATTTTAATTAATTAATTTCTAATTATTATTATATATTAAATAACCATTTTATAATCAAAATAATAATCAAAATGACATTTTATACCCCCCAACTTATTTTATACAGAATATACTAAGTATAATAACATGTTTAAAATAGACCCCATAGTTTCAGAAATTACAAATCACCCCCTTCTACTTTAAAACTCAATTCGGCTAATCAAATAAAACCACAAAACCCTAATTTGATTTTTCCCAATCACCAACACAATTATTATCCCATCATTAGCATTAATTGCACCTGGAAAAAATAGCAAAACCCTAACCCTAATTCATTTAAACATTTTTCTTTCCCTTTTTCCTTTATTTGAATTTCGGCAAACCAAGTTAAATCCCAAATGATTATTCGTATCACTTCTAAAATTTTCCAACAATTTATCTGAGTTACATATGATATATACAACCTTAGAAAAATATAAAATCAAATGTACAAATCTTATTTATGCCGATTTCATATTCATTTCGAAATTAGGGTTTCGAACATGTTTTAATTATTTCGACCAAAATAACATGCATGATAATTTTTCTTAAGAATAGACGAAAAATATGATGAAAAAATGAATACACAAATATCCCCTTGATGATCCTTGGTGATTTTTCGAATTATTGACACACGAATTTGTTTTTCGAACCAAATAAATTCCCATGATCGAACCAAGCCTTAAACAATCTTTCCAATATTTTTCCCACGATCCTTGACCTTCAAAACACCTTATAAAAATCGTCCTAGCCTTTGGAAAATTCTTTGTGCCACCTCTTTAGATTTTAGGGTTTTCGGTATTATTGTTTTTAGGTTTATAAAAATGAAAATGCATAAAAGAAATATACTAGGGATTTTGGCCGAGTATAAAGGGCATTCAATAGATAAATCAGAATTTTAAACTTTGCAATATTATTTGTAATTATCCTTAATTAATTTGCTTTAATTTGTAATATATAAATACATAATTATACATAATTCGGCATAATTATATATATATAATTATTAATTATTTTTCTTGTATAATATAAAGTATTTTAATCTTACATAATTTTCATAATTGTCACATGTTGCATTTTTATAATTTCTAACATTTAAATGAAGTTTATTTAAGCTTTTATGGATTTTATTGCGTTAGGGGTATTTTGGTAATTTTACAAAACACTTTATTGAGAATTTTAGTTTTACAACTTCTCCCCTCTATAAAAAAAAATCGACCTCAGAAAATGAATTGCACCGAATGTAAAACAAATGAAACGAAACGAAAACATACCAACATAGACAAAGAAATGAGGATAACTACACGCATAGACTCTTCGTCCCTAGAGCCTCACGCTCTGGGTGATTCTTCCAAAAATCTTCACAAAAGGAATAACTTAGTTTCTCATACTCTCTTTACGATCCAGATGGATTCAGTTCCTCGGACAAAGACATATCGAGGCTGCATCTGATCAAAAGATACTATGGCGACATGCAATGGATGATAATGGTATCCCCTCAGAAGAATACAAGAAAGACACGTGAACTTGTGAAACTGCGGAGAAGCGCCAAACGATACGAAAACCTCTCCAATACTTCCAAAATCTCAAACGACCGATGAATCGAGGACATGAGCCTTACCTATAGATCCCTAAACGTTTAACTCCTCGAATGGCAAACCTATAGAAAATACAACGATCTACCAACTTGAAATTCTAAGTCACTTTTTTTTTTCCCCCCCCGATGCAATACATAACTCTTTTGTCCGCGACCTATTCCTCTTTCAACTACTCCTTAGCAACAGCCAACTTCTCATAAGTATCTCGATGAACTCCGGACCTTCAATCAAACGTTCACCTACATCAACCCAAAAACATAGGTGCTCGACATATTCTACCATACAAACGCTCGAAGGTTCTGCCTTGATGCAGCATGCCAACATTATTGTTAGACAAACTCCACCAAGCAACAAATATTCATCCCAACTACCCGACCATTCTAAAGCACAACCCTCAACGTATCTTTCCAAGGTTCTGAATGTCCTTTCTGACTGACCATAACGGTTTTGAGGAATGAAATGCTGTACTAACTAGACCAGTTCCTCCAAGCATTCTCTGTAATCCTATCCAAAAACAAGACCGTAAACTTCGGATCTCTGTCGAACACAATAGATGTCAGAGTAACCATCAGTCAACTATTTCCTGTCGAAAAAATCTCCACAAACTACTAATATCATAGTCTTCCGAAATGTGAAAGAAATGAGCAGAAACTTGGTTGCCGATCAACAAACCACTCCAAAACGCATCATGTCTTTTCTGAAGTGTAGGCAAACCATAACAAATCCATGTAAATCTCATCCCATTTCCCACATAGGAATCTCACACGGCTATAAACAAACCCCTAGCCCTCGATGTTTACAATTTTGACCTGCTGACAAGTCACTCATTTGGGATACACAGGCATACCACAATCTTACTTCATGCCGTTCTAAATACCAATAGTACTGTTTCTAATCTCTGTACCTTTTGGTTAAACCTGGATGAATAGCTAAATGGAGAACTAATGAGGCTTCCGCATAACCTTCTCGCGAAGTACCTGATCATTTGAACACATAGCAATCTTCAAACCACACAACAACCGTCATCATCACACTGAACTCATTATGTTACCGTCTTCAACATTACTGTACCTAGCACCATCACTCAACACCGTCGTCCCTTGAGCTTCTTTGATCATTAGCGATAGTTATACTCTATCCTCATACCGCGCCAATAGCACCAGAACCTCGTACACATAGCTCAACATCCAAACGCTCTAAATCACAAAGGATTATGGAATCAAAACAAGTTATCATCCCAGATTTTTGAACCTAAAGTACGTCGGCAACCACATTTGCCTTGCCCGGATGGTACGGATGTTCGTGTCATAATCTTGACAAAGTACCAACCAACTTAATAGAATAATGGTCGCAAAACACATAATCCTTTCTCTCACACGAAGCTGGTGATAAGCAGATCGCAAATCAATCTTAGAAAAATATTTAGCCCCTTGCAGTTGGTCAAACAAATCGTCGATTCGCGGAAGAGGATATCAGTTACGAATCATAATACGGTTATTCGCGGTAATCAATACACAAGCGCATCTCCCAACCCCTTTCTTCTAACAAATAAACCGGTGTCAAACCCCACGAATGAAACACTGGTCTAATAAAGCCATACTCCAACATCTCCTGTAACTTGCTCCTTTAACTCCCCTTCATTTCAACAGGTGCCATACGATACGGAGTCTTTGAGATAGGTTCAGCACCGGGAATTAACTCAATGCCAAATTCAATCTCTCTAGCCGGAGGAAGTCCAGGAAGTTCATCAGGAAAAACATCAGCGAATTCACGAACAACAAAAAGATTTTCAATATTAGGACTCTCCAAAGATGTGTCCATAACAGAAGCCAGAAAACCTTGGACCCATAGAATCAAGGAACGTGCCTTCATACAGAGATGACTTAACGTATTTAAGCGGTGAGGAACCATGATAAACAAATTCAGGTTGACGAACGTTACCAAAGATCACAGTCCTAGCATAGCAGTCAATGGTAGCTCGATGAGAAGCCAACCAATCCATGCCAAGAATCACATCAAGTCGAACAAAGGGTAGGAAGTAAATGTCGTAAGGACGCATATGATCATCAAACGTATGTGGCAGTTAACATATTCATGGTCAAAAACATAGGTTCTTCAATGGGTTTGAAAATGATACACGTTTGATAAATGTGTGTAGGATCATAAGACGTTCTTAGCAACATCGCCTCCAACCTGAGTAACGTAATAAGCTATCCACCAGCGTCATGGCTCACCCTCAAGTTTAAACGCAGCAAGACGAGTCTAGAAAATTGTCGGGACAAACCCAAAACTTGACGTAACCTTCTTCCGTATGCGTTAATCCAGTCTTCTGCTCGCATGGATGGCCAGCTAGACCCAGAAACCCAAAGCCTTTAAAAAACTTAGTTAAACCTTGTCGATCAAACATGACATCCCTTGGTTATATATCACCACCACCACCACCTGAAAGATGCAGCACACCATTATGATTGTCAATTGGAGATCAAGTTCCTCAAAGCGCCCGTAATAGGAGAAGCATTGGCCACAGAAGCATAATCATGGCCTCGAGAAGTTAGGAAAACAGTCGTCATCTGAGCATTACTACGTGTAGTCCACCATCCTGAACGATCGAGAAAACGATAGCAAACGAAAACAAGATAGGTTACGGAAGAAGTTTACCAAAGGAACCCTAATGTCTACACCAAACCTCACAGGTGCATAGCTAACTCAAAGGTCAAAAGACCTCGTCAATGAATAACCTGGCACTCTGATACCATAGAATTGTACGCCCCGACCCAAAAGGTTAAAAGTATTACAAATATGTGTTACAACAAAGGCAAACATAATCATAACACAAGCATAAACAGTAGAAGTCTTAATAAATAACCAAGGAAAAATAAGTCAACATGACTTAAGGTACATAAGTTCTTGAAGAACAGACATATCCAAACGAAATAACTGAAATAACGAATGTCTTGAAAAGTAACAATTCATATATCAAAACTAAGATCTATAGGGTAAGTCCACACTCAGCACCATCCCCAAAGCAACCCCAGCTCCTAGCATAGATACCTGCCGCAGGAAAAGAAAGTGCGCTGAGCTTACAAAAGCCCAGTGGAACGAAATAATATACTCGACTACGCATAAAATAACGGACAATCAAAGATATACTATTACAAGGTGCAAAGGATATCACAAGACCATGATCAAGTATACAAATATAAGGTAAAACAAATCAAAGAAGTCAATGTCATAGTGTAAGGTAAGATGAATCAGAAGACAAATCAATTCCCATTACCAAGCCAAACAAATCAAATCATAGTAACCATGAGTCTGCGGAGCCTCCAATGTGAAAGACGTGGAATTGCACCCAAACAACAGTCACCAAATATACAATATGAACATAATGTTCATAATCCATCGAATACAAAACAAATCTAGATGCAACCATACCGCCCCTTAAACAAATAATACTTCAAAATGCCATATAATATCAACTGGGGACGAGTGAGAATTCACATCACCCACCATGAGCGATGCTAAAGGTGCTCAATACACGGCCATGTTACCTTCATGGCTAGAAACAAATAGTGCTCGGTCTCCAAAACACTGAAGGGTTCAAAGCAAAGTCCATATCAAAGTTCATTCAAAGGATCATAGCAAAGGTTCAAATATCAAAGGTTCAAATATCAAAGGTAGCATAGCAGGGTTCAAATAGAACATAATGACAGATCATATAAGAAAGCCAAAAATAGAAAGGCTCAGAGCAAATGTAGCAATTCACATAAGTAATCAAAGATAGAGAGGAATATGTCATGAGAAACCTTAATGATAAGGTCAGAATATCTGTACCTTATTCCGAAGCAAAGCAATATCAAAGAAACACCACATGAATATCAAAATCACTCCCTCTTTTACCGAACCTAAAAAATGATAAATATCGAATTACAAACCATTCATTTAAGTTATACTTTCCATTTTTAGTAACTTTCCATTTTTAGTAACTTTCCATTTTTAGAAACTTTCCATTTTTAGTAACTTTCCATTTTTAGAAACTTTCCATTTTTAGTAACTTTCCATTTTTAGTAACTTTCCATTTTTAGTAACTTTCCATTTTTTATAAGTTTCCAAAATTAGTAATATTCATCATTTGAGATTCTATTAAGTATTTTGAATAGTTTAAGGGACTTAACCAGTCCAACCTTACAAGTTTAGGATAAATATGACACTTTCCATATTTTAGGGTTTAATATTCAAAAATCAACAAATTCAAGGATAAAAAGTAAAAATCAAAGTTTCCACATTTTATCTAGATTATCCCTTCCATTTTCTGTATTTACATGTCAAACCCTTAATTTATACAATTTACATTATAGCCCTTTTTTGTTTATTAATTATTTAAACAATATTTTTAATTATCCATAATTACAAAACAATCCTATATAGATTTATATATGAAAAATTCATACTTTATACATATAAATACTAATCCAAACCTCCACTTTTTAGAATTTACACTTTCAGTCCCTCTATTTTAATTAATTAATTTCTAATTACTTATTATATTAAAAACCATTTTTAATCCAAAATAATATAAAAATGACATTTATAACCCCAACCCCCCAACTTAATTTTAAACAAATATACTAAGTATAATAACATGTTTAAAATAACACCAAGTTTTTAGAAATTACAACTCACCCCCTTTTTACTTAAAACTCAATTCGGCTAATCAAAAATTAAACCACAAAACCCAAATTTGATTTTCCCAATCACCAACACCAATGTATTATCCCATCATTAGATTATTGCACCTCGAAAAAATAGCAAAACCCTAACCCTAATTCATTTAAACATTTTTCTTTCCCTTTTTCCTTTATTCAAATTTCGGCAAACCAAGTTAAATCCCAAATGATTATTCAAATCACTTCTAAATTTTTCCAACAATTTATCTGAGTTCCATATGATATATACAACCTTAGAAAAATATAAAATCAAATGTACAAATCTTATTTATGCCGATTTCATATTCATTTCGAAATTAGGGTTTCGAACATGTTTTAATTATTTCGACCAAAATAACATGCATGATAATTTTTATTAAGCATAGAACGAATTAGAAGATAAAAATGAGATACATAAATAACCCTTGATGATCCATGGTGATTTTCGAATTATAGACAAATAATTTGTGTTTTGAACCAAATAAAATGACCACGATCTAACAAGCCTTAAACAATCTTTCCAATATTTTTCCCACGATCCTTGACCTTCAAAACACCTTAGAAAAATCGTCCTAGCCTTTGGAAAATTCTTTGTGCCGCCTCTTTTGATTTTAGGGTTTTCGGTATTATTGTTTTTAGGTTTATAAAAATGAAAATGCATAAAAGAAATATACTAGGGATTTTGGCCGAGTATAATGGGCTTTCAAATAGATAAAATCAGAATTTTAACTTTGCAAATTTATTTTGTAATTATCCTAATTAATATGCTATACATTTGTAATAAAAAACTTACATAAAATAACATAGATTACGGCATAATTATCTATATTATAATTATTAATTATTTTTTTCTTGTATACTTTATATAATACAAGAAAAATAATTAATAAATATATATAAATAATTATGCCGAATTATGAAAATTATGTATTTATATATTAACAATAAATCAAATTAATTAGGATAATACAAAATAAATAATCACATTTAAAATTCTGATTTGTTTTATTCTAATTTTGAAAGCCCATTATACTCGGCCAAAATCCCTAGTATATTTCTTTTATGCATTTTCATTTTTATAAACCTAAAAACAATAATACCAAAAACCCTAAAATCTAAAGAGGTGGCACAAAGAATTTTCCAAAGGCTAGGACGATTTTTATAAGGTGTTTTGAAGTCAAGATCGTGGAAAAATTATTGGAAAGATTGTTAAGATTTCGTTGATCGGGAATTATTTGTTCAAAACACAAATTCGTGTGTCAATAAATTCGAAAAATCACCAAGCTCATCAAGGGTATTTTTGTATCTCATTTTTCATCATATTAATTCGTTCTATTCTTAAGAAAAATTATCATGCATGTTATTTTGGTCGAAATAATTAAAACATGTTCGAAACCCTAATTTCGAAATGAATATGAAATCGGCATAAATAAGATTTGTACATTTGATTTTATATTTTTCTAAGGATGTAAATACAAATGGAACTCATGATAAATTGTTGGAAAAATTTAGAAGTGATTTAATAATCATTTGGGATTTAACTTGATTTCCCGAAATATGAATAAAGTAAAAAGGAAAGAAAAATGTTTAAATAATAAGGGTTAGGTTTTTGCTATTTTATCCAGGCAATAATGCTATGATGGGATCATAATTGAGTTGGAGATTTGGAAGAAATCAAATTAGGGTTTTGTTGGTTTTTGATTTGCTTACGAATTGAGTTTTAAAGTAAAAGGGTGATTTGTAATTCTAAAACTATGGGTCCATATTAAACAAGTTATTATACATATATATTCTGTATAAAATAAGTTGGGGTATAAAATGTCATTTTTGATATTAATTTTGGATTAAAAAAGGTAATTACATTAAAAGTAATTAAAATTAATTAATTAAAATAGAGGACTAAATTGAAATTCTAAAAAGTGGAAGGTTTTGGTTAGTATTAATGTATAAATTAAGCATTTTTCATATTTGAAACTATAAGGACTTGTTTTGTAATTATGAGAAGTTAAAAAATATTGTTTTTAAATAATTAATAAACAAAAGGGCTAAATATGTAATGTAACACTTAAGGTTTTGACTTGCTAAATACAGAAATGGAGAGGTAAATCTAAATAAAATGAGAAACTTGATATTTACACTTTTAAACCTTGAAATTGTTGATTTAGTTAAATTAATCCCTAAAATATGGAACATCCTGTCATAATTTAACCCAAACTTGTAAGTTGACATGTATTAAGTCCCCTAAACTATTCAAAAATACTTAATAAATCTCAAATGATAATCTTACAAAAATGGAAACTTACTAAAAATGGAAAGTTTACTAAAAATGAAAGTTACTAAAAATGGAAAGTTTTTTCTAAAAATGGAAAATTACTAAAAATGTGAAATTTCTACAAATGGAAAGTAACTAAAATGGAAAGTTACTAAAATGGTAATATAACTGTAAATGAATGTTTTAATTCGAATTTATCATTTTCCTTTAGGTTCGGTCAAGAGGGATTGATTTTTGATTTCTGTGGTGTTTTCTTTGATTATTGCTTTGCTCGAATAAGGTACAGATATTCTGACCTATCATTAAGGTTTCTCATGACATATCCCTCTCTAGACTTTGATTTCTTATGTGAAATTGCTACTTTGCTCTTAGCCTTTCAATTTGGTTCTCTTATTTATCTTCATTATGTTCTATTTGAACCCTGCTATCTACCCTTTGATAACTAACTTTGACATTAAACCTTTGCTAGGATCCCTTTGACATGACCTTTGATATGACTTGTCCTTTGAACCCTTCAGTTTGCGGACCGAGGCCCATTTGTTTCCTACCCATAAGTAACATGGCCTGTCAATGATGCACCTATGCATACTCATGTGGGGGTTATTATTTCGTTCACACCGTCCCCCCATTTGATATTATATCCATTATGAAGATTATTATTTGTGTTAAGGCGTATGGATGCATCCTCGATTTGTTTTGTATTCGATGGATTATGACATTATGATATATTTATATTTTGGTACTGATGTTTTTGGGTGCATTCCACGTCTTTCACATTTGAGCCCGCGACTCCATGGTTACTATGAATGATTTGTTTGGGCTTGTGTAATTGGACTTGATTTGACTCCTGTTCATCTTACCTTACACAATGAATTGACTTCTGATTTGTTTTACCTTATATTTAGTATTCCTTGATCATGTCTTGTGATATCCTGTTCCTTTGCACCTTGTATCGTAATCCGTTGATTTTCCCGCGTTAATCTTTTAGCGTTCGATTATATATATTCTGTTCACTGGGCTTTGTAACTCACCGCACTTTCTTTCCTGCGTCTAGGGTATCTAACAGAGCTGGTGTTTGCTTTCGGATAAGATGCTGAGTGTGGACTTACCCTATAGATCTTAGTTTTGGAGATATGAATTGTTACTCTTCAAGACATTCTTTTATTTTCAGTTATTTTCGTTTGAAATTCTTTCTTCAAGAACTTATGTACCATAAGTCATGTTGACTTATTTTTTCCTTGGTAATTTATTAAACTTCTACGGATTATGCTTGTGTTATGATTATGTATGCCTTTGATGTCACACCATATTTGTAATACTTCTACCCTTTTGGGTCGGGGCGTTACAAATTATGGTAACAAGCTGCCAGGTTAATCATACGAGGTCTTATGACCCTTAGAGCATAGTCTATGACCTGTGACTTGGGTAGACATAGTTACTTCTGCGTAACTCTCTTCCGTAACCTATCTTGTTTCCGTCTGCTAATCATTTTCTCGATCGTTCAAATGGTGACTACCCGTAGAAACTCAGATGACGATGTTCCTAACTTCGAGGCCATGATTAATGCTGTTGTGGCCAATGCTCTCCCTAACCTTACGGCTGCTTTGGAGAAACCTCGAGCACCAATGACATCAAGAATGTGCTGACATCTTCAGGTGTGGTGGTGGTGATGCTATACCCCAAGGGATTCATGTTTAGATCAAAAGGTTTACGAAGTTAAAGCCGCTTGCGTTTCGGTCTGCTGCCACTCCTGCCGAGGCAGAAGACTGGATTACGCATACGGAGAAGTTACTTCAAGTTTTGGGTTGTCCCGACAATTTCAAGACTCGTCTTGCTGCGTTTAAACTAGAGGGTGATGCACTGAGCTGGTGGAAAGCTTATTTACGTACTCAGGTTGGAGGCGATGCTTGCTAAGAAACTTAATATATCCTACAACCCATTACAACAAACTGTAAATCATTTCAACCCCAATTAAGAACCATATGCTATTGACCATGAATAATGTTAACTCCCCATACTTTGATAGATATATTCGTCCTACGAATTACTTTCCTACCCCTAATGTTCGACTTTGAGGTATTTCTTGGCATTGAATTTGGTTGGCTTTCTCATCGAGCTACCAATGACTTTATAGCTAGCTAGGACTGTGATCTTTGGTAACGTTCACACCCGCCCCACCCCCAACCTGAATTTGTTTATCATGTTCCGCAACCGCTTATGTCCGTTAAGCTCATCTCTGCAATGAAGGCACGTACCTTGATTTTCCATGGTGCAAGGTTTTCTGGCTTCCTTTATGGACACATCTTTGGAAGTTCCTAATATTGAAATCTTTCTGATGTTCGTGAATCGCTGATTTTTTTCCAATGAACTTCCCTGGACTTCCTCCGGCTAGAGGATTGAATTTGGCCATTGAGTTAATTCCCGGTGCTGAACAGATCCGAAAGACACTATCGTATGCACCTGTTGAATTGAAGAGTTCAAGGAGCAGTTACAGGAGATGTTGGTAGAATGCTTAATTAGACCCATGGTTCGAGCTGGGTGCACGGTCTTATTTGTTAAAAGAAGGACGGGACATGCGCTTGTGTATTGATTTCCGCGAACTCAACCGTATTATATTCGTAACTGAAATCCTCTTCCGCGAATCGACGATTTTGTTTGACCAACTGCAAGGGCTAAATATTTTTTCTAAATTGATTTTGCGATCTGCTATCACCAGCTTCGTGTGATGTAGAAAAGGATTTGTTTGCCGACAATCTTCTCTGATCTAAGATGGTTGGAACTTCTGAAAGATATGACACGAACATTCCAGTACCATCCGCAAGGCAAATTGTTGCCGACGTACGTACAAAAATCTGGGATGCTAGCTTGTTTTGATTCCATAATCCTTTGTGTTTAAAGCGTTTGGATGTTGAGCTAATGTGTACAGTTTCTGGTGGCTATTGGGGTGTATAGAGGAATAGAGATCTAACCTCATGCTACAGATCAAAGAACTCAAAGGACGACGATATTATGGCTATTGTACGCATGATGAAGACTGTAAACATACTGAGTTCAGTTTTGATAGACGGAGTTGTGTGGTTTGAAGATATCTATGTGTTCCTAATGAACAGGTACTTCGCGAGAAGGTAAGACTAATCTCATAGTTTCTCCATTTACTATTCAGCCCGGTTAACCAAAATGTACAAGATTTGAAACATTACTTTTGGTAGAACGGCATGACGCAAGAAAGTGGAACCTGTGTATCCAAATGTAGACTTTCACAGGTCAAAATTGAACCTCAAGAGGCTAGTGTTTGTTATAGCCGCTGGAGAATTCCTATGCGGAAATGGATAGAACTACATGGATTTCGTAACTGGTTTTGCCTACTACCCGAAAAACAAGATGCGATTTGGGTGGTTGTTGATCGGCTAACCAAGTCTGCTCATTTTCTTACCATTCGGAAGAACTATGATTATTAGTAAGTTTGTGTGGATTTTTCGACAGGAAAAACGTTCGACTGCAGGTACACTGACTTCAATGTGTCCGACATAGATCCCTAAGTTTACGTCATGTTTTGGAAAGGATTACAAAAGCTTGTGGAACTCGTCTTAAAGTTCACTACAGCATTTCCATCCTCAAACCGATGGACACTCAGAAAGACCATTCAGACATGGAAAATACGTTGAGGGCTGTGCTTAGAATGGACGGTATTGGGAATGAAATATTTTTGCTTGGTTGGAGTTTGTCTACAATAAAAGTTTGCATGCCAGCATCAAGCAGCACTCTTTCGAGCTTTTGTATGGTAGAAAATGTCGAGCACCATTTTTTGGGATGAAGTAGGTGAACTTGATGAAGTCCGAGCTCATCGAGATTACTAAGAAAGTGGCTGTTGCTACTGAGAAGTTGAAAGAGGTAGATCGCGACCAAAGATTATGCTAGGATAACATCGACGTGACTTAGAAATTCAAGTTGAGATCGTGTATTTCTAACGGTTTCGCCATTCAACGGAGTTAAACGCTTGGTATCAAGGCAAGCTCATCCTCGATTCATAGGTCCCGTTAGAGATTTGGAACGTATTGAGAGGTTCGTATCGTTTGCGCTTCCTCCGCAGTTCTCACACGTTCACGATGTCTTTCATGTATCTCATTTGAGGGGATACCATTATCATCCATTGCATGTCGCATCTTATCCTTTTGATCAATTCCAGCCCTGATATTCTTTGTCCGAGTAACCTAATCCATTCTTGATCGTCAAAAGAGCATAGAAACCAAGTTTATTCCTTTTGGTGAAGATTCGAGAAGAATCACCCAGAGCGTGAGCAACCTAGAGACCCGAAGAGTCTATGCGACTAGTTTAATCTCATTTCATGTCTATTCGGTAATATTTTTCGTTCGATTCGCATTTCGTTTTCATTCTCGTTCAAATCAATTTTCGATGACGAAATTTTTTTTTTAGAGGGAATGAATTGTAAAACCTAAAACTCAATAAGTGTAAAATTACCAAAATTACCCCCTAACGCAATAAACCCAAAAAGCTTAAATAAACTTCCTCTAAATGTTAGAAATTATAAAAAGCAACCATGTGACAGAAATGAAAATAATGTATAGCTTTTAAATCTTTATATTATACAATAAACATAATTAATAAATATATATAATAATTAATGTCGAATTATGTATAATTATGTATTTATATATTACAAATTAAAGCAAATTAATTAAGGATAATTACAAAATAAATATTGCAAAGTTAAAATTCTGATTTTATCTATTTGAAAGCCCATTATACTCGGCCAAAATCCCTAGTATATTTCTTTTATGCATTTTCATTTTTATAAACCTAAAAACAATAATACCAAAAACCCTAAAATCTAAAGAGGTGGCACAAAGAATTTTCCAAAGGCTAGGACGATTTTTATAAGGTGTTTTGAAGGTCAAGGATCGTGGGAAAAATATTGGAAAGATTGTTTAAGGCTTGGTTCGATCATGGGAAATTTATTTGGTTTCGAAAAAACAAATTCGTGTTCAATAATTCGAAAAATCACCAAGGATCATCAAGGTATTTTGTATCTCATTTTCATCATATTAATTCGTTCCATTCATAAAGAAAAATTATCATCATGATATTTTGGTCCGAAAAATAAAACAAGTTTTTTTCGAAACCCGTAATTTTCGAAATGAATATGAAATCTGGCCATTAAGATAAATTTTGTACATTTGAATTTTATATTTTCTAAGGTTGTAATATCATATGAAACTCAGATAAATTGTTGGGAGACATTTAGAAGTGAACGAATAATCAATTGGGAAATTAACATTGGTTTGCCGAAATTCAAATAAAGGAAAAAGGAAAGAAAAATTATTAAATGAATTTAGGGTAAGGTTTTTTGCTAATTTTTTTCCAGGTGCAATAATGCTAATATGGATAATAATTGTGTTGGTATTGGGGAAAAACAAATTAGGGTTTAGGTTTTATTAGATTAGCCGAATGAGATTTAAAAGTACAGGGTGATTGTAATTTCAGAAACTATGGGGTCTATTTTAAACATTTTATAATACTTAGTATATTCTGTATAAAATAAGTTGGGGGGTATAAAATTCATTTTGATATATTAATGGATTAAAATGTTTTTTTACATATAATAAGTAATTAGAATTAATTAATTACATAGAGGGACTGAAATTAATAAAATTCTGAAATGGAAGGATTGGTTAGTATTTTAATGTAAAAAGTATAATATATTTCATATTTTAAGCTATACGGCCTGTTGTTTTGTAATTAAGGATAATTAAAACAATATTGTTTAAATAATTAATAAACAAAAAGGGCTAAATATGTACTTGTATAAATTAAGGGTTTTGACGTTTGATTAAATACAGAAAATGGAAGGTATAATCAGAATAAAATTTAAACTTTGATATTTACACCTTTTAAACTTGAAAATTAGTTTTAATTTTGTATATTAAACCCAAAAATAAGGAAAGCTGTCATATTTAACCCTACTTGTAAGGTACATGTTAAGTCCCTAAACTATTCATAATACTTAATAAATCTCAAATGAATGAATAAACAAAAAATGAAACTACTAAACTGAAAAGATCTAAAAATGGAAAGTTAACTAAAATGAAATTACTAAAAATTGGAAAATTTTCTAAAAAATGCATCTAAATAACTAAAAATAAAGTATACTAAAAATGGAAAGTATAACATATATGATTGTTTGGTAATTCGAATTTATCATTTCTTTAGTTCGTTCAAGAGGGAGTGATTTTTGATTTTCCTTGGTGTTTTCCTTTATATTATTGCTTGCTTCAAATAAGGTAAGATATTCTGACCTTATCGTTAAGGTTCTCATGAACATATTCATCTCTATCTTTGAATTTCCTTATGTAATTGCTACATTTGCTCTGAGCATTTCATTTTGGTTCGCTTATATTATCTGTCATTATTTCTATTGAACCCTGCTATCTACCTTTGATATAATGATCCTATCAAAATAATTATTTAAAATAATTATGAACTCTAACTTATGATATTTATAATTTTATAAATAACAAAAATAACATTTGTATCAAAGATACGATGTCCCGATGTTCAAAATGGATTTTACGACAAAAAATAATACATTAAGACGATATTTAACATCACAAAAAAACCAACTTATATCATATATAATACGAATGCATGAAATAAACTCTTTAATATATATCATGATTGTTTTATATGTATAAAAAATAAAGTATTTTATAATATTTTTACAATGAAAATGTATATTACTACTAAAAATATTTTTATAATTATAAATGTAATTTTAAAAAATATTTTTTTTTATAATTATAATTATCATGTATTTTAGAGTTGTAAATTTATATTAAATAGTTATTTCTATATATATAACATATTTTAGGTTTAAGAATGATATATATGCAACTTTAAGTTTAGGTTGGATATATATATGTAATTTTTAAGCTTTTAGAAGGATATATATGCAATAAAAAATTTGAGTTGGATATATATGCAATTCTGAGCTTTTGCATGTATATATATGCAATTCTCCCCTAAATGAATTACCGATCTTTACTTTTACAAACTACTAATTTTATTAAAATCGATACAAATTTCACCCATTACCAAAATCTACTGTGTGTATATGCTTTCGCACTCTTATCATTTTTTGCACGCCTTATGCTACGTGTCTCATTTCAAATTGGTTGACTAAATATATAAAAGAGACACCAAGCGCGCATTTTATTTGCTCGCTTATTTCACTTTGCACTCCGGGATAACTAAATTTGAAAAAAGAAGAGATGTTTTTTGCTTTTGCCCGTAACCCATTTGTTATACCAAAAACATTTTAAGTAAAGCTTGGAATGAAACAATTGTACATTGTATCTAGCCGATTTTTAATACACAAGCAAAGAATGGTTTAAATATTTTTTCATCTACCTTATTTGTTGTACCTTACATTTCATTTGTCACGAGACATGTAGACCCGTGCGATGCACACGGGTTGTATCTAATTGTTGATTGCGTACGGTTTCTGTGAGTTGGGGAGGTGTAAGTATGTTGGTGCATGTAATTGAAACGTGACGTGTAATGTTTAGGCAAATAGGTACAAAATAATTAATTTTAAGTTGAGGTAAAGAGGGAATGGTTTAACACTTTGGTAAGGTTTAATATCTTCAGTCATGTTTTTCGTGTTTCTTTGTAGTTGTTTTGAAGGGTTTTCGCTTACACCGATTATTTAGATACATAGTCTCTAAACAATACTCTATCATTTATAATCATCTACGATTACTTACTTCATATAGTATCTCAAACACAAATATAATTCATGATTCTCGTTCATCATATTAGCGAAAAATACGGTGATGTTTTCAACTTTGTCTTACTATTTATGAAAACTTTGTTTTTTACAACCACCCTAAAGATCGCACGCTCTTAGTATTTTCTTTGAATTTATGCTTATATTTGTGGCCTTTTAGAAAAAACATCTAAATGAACTTAAACTCACATGTCCTAGTACATATTTGTTTCGAATGAGCCTTGAACCTTCATATTAAATGGGGATCGATGTGTAATTGTATACCTTAAAAATTCACAGTGATTCACAACGGGCGTTTGAAATCAGCATCTCTAATAATCATAGAACAAATTTACAAAATTTGTCATCTAACTATAAAATGCCATGTACGTGGAATTTTAATTCTAAGGTTTGTTTCCTATACCAAAGCCTTAATCTTTTTCTGAGCAATTATCCTGATCTTCCTTTGGTTGTTCTTAATTGTCTCATGAACATAAGTACTCAAGAGCCTTGACTACTTGGTTTATTGTGGGCCGTTTTGCGGCATCTTCTTGAATACACGTTGCCGCCTAATCATAGTTATACATGTCTAGGCAATAAAATCCCAAATCACATAATAAAGTTCGGGCAACAACGAAAAGACGAAAGTTTGATACGTAATTAAAACCACCAAATCCCAATAATCAAATCTCAAAAGGGTTAATTGTAGCAAAAACTATTGTACTACAGATTTTGTACTTTAAGAAACCATTTTTGGTGGCATCAGTAGTATTGACCATACGCACACTACATTCGTTAAAATATCATAACTATAAAACCTTAAAGGGTATATATTATTGTAATTGTAATTGTGATTTGTACATTAGATTGTATGTGTATTTATACTAATGTCATGGCTTAGAGATTAAGCAACTAACACATAACCTAATGGGTACGGCCCATCTATATATATGGGCACCAGGCCCATCTAATCAGTTTTGGTCTAGGGATTTAGCCGTAACAATAGCAGCGTACTTTAATGTAACGAACTTTCATGTTTTGTGTTACTTTGCACCAACTTGGATAGGCAACCGGATAAAAAGTTTGATTACCGGCTAATAGTCTACGTGGCACGTGAACTTTTTTTCTAATGTTCCGTTTTGGTACGTGAACTTTTTCTAATGTTCCGTTTTAGTACGTGAACTTTTTTTCTATAAAAATGTTTAATACTTTGAGATTTATTATTTTTTTCAAAATTAAAATTTTTTTTCGAAATTTAAATTATTTAAAAAAAAAGGTTTTTGGTTAAAAAAAATTTAGAATTTTTTTCAAAATTAAATTTTTTTTCGAAATTAATTTTTTTTTTAAATTAAAAATTTAAAAAAAAAAATTTGGTTAAAATTTTTTTCAAAATTAAAATTTTTTTAGAAATTAAAATTTTTTATTTTTTTCAAAATTAAATTTTTTTTCGAAATTAATTTTTTTTTAAAAATTAAAAATTTTTAAAAAAAAATTTTGGTTAAAATTTTTTTAAATTTTTTTTCAAAATTAAAATTTTTTTCGAAATTAAAATTAAATTTTTTTTCGAAATTAATTTTTTTTTAAAATTAAATTAAATAAACAACCGTTAGTATAAAGGACTAACGGTGCAAACGTTCGTTGGCTAAAAAGCCTAACGTTGCAAACGGTCGTTAAGTGGACCAAAAATGTAGCTCATCCGGTAAAACAAGTTTGACGGTGCAAATTAACACGAAACTTGAAAGTTCGTTACATTAAGTGGAACAAAAAAAAGTTCACGTACCAACATGGAACAAAACTGAAAGTACGTTGCTATTGTACGGCTAAATCCCTTTGGTCTAACACGCCCCCGCAAGCTAAGGATGGGCAACAACCTGCAACTTGGATCTTAGAAAGAGGAAGGAGTTGGTAATGGCTTTGTAAAGATATTTGCAATTTGATCATGTGTAGATATATGTTGAACTCGAAGATCTCCTTGAGTAACATTTTCCCGAACAAAGTGATAGTCTATTTCTACGTGTTTTGTACGCGCATGAAAGATAGAGTTAGCTGGCAAGTATGTTGCACCAAGATTGTCACACCATAGTATAGGAGTTGAAGATGAACGGATTCCAAGCTCATTAAGAAGTGATTGAAGCCATGTGAGCTCAGCAACGAGTAAGAGCCTTGTATTCAGCTTCTGTAAAGGAACGTGAAACCGTATGTTGTTTACGAGCGATCCAAGATATAAGGTTTGAACCAAGATATATAGCAAATCCCCCCGTGGACCATCGATCATTTGAATCTCCAGCCCAGTCAGCATCTGAGAAAGCTTCAAGAGAAGTATCGGGATTACCTTTCCATAGCACGTTAGTAAAATCTTGAAGGGTAGAACCAGAAGAACGACGTATGAGCATACCATGTTCAACCGTACCATGAAGATAACGTAATATCCATTTAACTGCAGACCAATAATTCTTGATCAGAGCATGCATATATTGACATACCTTGTTAACAGCAAAAGCTATGTCAGGCCGAGATAGGGTAACATATTGTAAAAGAACCCACTACTTATCGATATTTTTCTGGATTAGAGAAAGCGTTACTGTCATTTAAACTGAAGGAGCTCGAGGTAACCATGGGAGAAGACACAAGATTGTAGTTAGAAAGACCAACACTTTGTAATAGCTCCAAAATATACTTCTTTTGAGATAGGAGAATGCCATACACATGCGGAACAATTTCAATACCCAAGAAGTAGTTAAGTGGCCCGAGATCTTTTAATGCAAAAGCGGATCCAAGTTGACAAATTATATTTTCGATAGTGCCCTTATTATTACCTGTAACAATGATGTCATCCACATATACCAGAATGTACAAAAGTGTGTCTTTACGCGAATAAATAAACAAAGATAGATCTGTTTTGGAGCCTTTAAAACCGAGATCGAAGAGAGCCTTGGAGAGGCGCTCAAACCAAGCGCGTGGGGCCTGATTGAAGCCATAAAGAGACTTATGAAGCAAACATACATGATTTGGTCGTTGTGGATAAATAAAGCCCGGAGGTTGTTTCATATAAACCTGCTCCTTAAGATTTTCATGAAGAAATGCATTCTGAATATCTAACTAGCGTAGTGGCCAATCGTTAGTAACCGCAAGTGATAAAACAACTCGAATAGTTGTCGACTTGACAACCGGGCTAAATGTCTCATGAAAATCAATACCTGATTGTTGCCAAAAACCTTTGGCAACAAATCTTGCTTTGTAACGAGTGATAACACCATTCTTGTCCCGTTTTAACCTGTATACCCACTTACCATCAACAACATTGGTATTAGAAGCACGAGGTACTAAAGACCACGTTCCATTTTTCATGAGAGCATTATACTCTTTTTTCATATCTTGACGCCACTCCGGAGAGTTGTTGGCAACGGTAAACGAGGTTGGTTTAGTGATGGTAGTGGGGAGGACGGTAGCATGATTTGCGAAGGGATTGTAGGGAACCCATTGTTTAGAATTTTGACAAAGATTTGCAGGACGTCACCGAGTGATGGGAGGTGGTGGTGGTGGTGGTGTGGGTGGTGGTGGTGTTGGTATCGATGTAGTCGATACGGGAGATGGTTGACCATTAGAAGACTCAGGAGAAGTTTGAGAAGTTGGACTCAAATGTGAAACTGATGATGGAGATGAAATTGGTGAGCGTGGTGAAGATGGACTTGGATGGTCAGTAGTAGGAATTACATAAGGTGATTCCGAGGAGTAATAGGGAGATGTTTTCGAAGAGGGTGAGGAAGTTGTTTTAGGGATATCGAAGGGAAATTGTGCTTCATTAAAACGAACATGTCGAGTAATATAAAGACGCTCGGTAGAGATATCAAGTCAATGATATCCATGATGGGAGGGGCTGTAGCCAAGAAAGACACACGGAGTGGAACGAAAATCTATTTTGTGACGATTGTACGGACGAAGGTGGGGAAAACACAGGCACCCAAAGACACGAAGAAAAGAGTAGTCGGGAGACCGTTTGAATATATGTTCAAAAGGTGACTTGTTTGTAGATGTGCGAGAGGGCATGCGATTGATTAGGTAAACAGAAGTATCAAAAGCATAATGCCAAAAACGTTGAGGAAAACATGCTTGAGCAAGAAGAGTGTCACACCCCGCTAAAGCGGAAACACAAGGTGCAACAACTCATAGTACATCACATTGGATCTAGATAACACCAAACATGAATTAATTAAAAAATATTACAAGTTTACAACATGTTTGATATAGTTCGAAAGACAAGTCATTGTTTCTAAAATATAACATAAATGGAAAGCGTCCATGTACACGCCTTCCTAAAATGTTCACTTTACTGAAGATCACCTGAAAAGCATGTCAAAAATGAGTCAACTATGAAAATAGTTGATGAGTTCACAGGTTTATAAGAAATGCAAACATTTTAGTAAAATGAATTTCAGAAGTATCAACCATAATGTTACGAACTTATCCCATACTAGGCTCGTAACAAATTAGTTTCAGAGACAAGTGATATCAATTGGTTGCCAAATATGCACAAAGGTATGATATGTATATAAGCGTGTTTATGCAATGAGGCCACTACTTAAGCCGATTACAGCCGAACACTTTGCCCCTATGCGTCACATGCTCTATCGTCAGCATGGAAATGTGATACTATGCACTCTCGATATTTGGAGTGAGGGGATGGCTCTACCCCTAAATAGCGCTATCCATAATGTCAACGGCTCGAAATGAGTTAATAAGTAATGTAGTTCCAGGGGACCTTTTACAAAAATAGTACTCAAGCATCAAACATAAACATATATACCAATTGTATAAGTGGTGAAGCAAAGGTTCATTCAGTTCAATAAATTCGTAAAAGTACAACCATTTCAGTGTAAATAATCATATCATGCTTTCCACCCCAAAACAAGTAAGACAGTCAAATGGGGGCTGTGAAAACTCACCTTAACGAGTAAAGCGTGAGTACAAGAGCGAGGTCAACGAGTATCAATAAATGAAACCCTCGACGTTGACCTCACTAGAAGCGACCTAAGACAAGTAAAAATACTTATATAAATCTAATGATATGCTCGGACAAAAGAACGACTACTAGCTAGGTCACCCGTTCTAAATATGTTAGATGTTAATAGTGAATTATTTATAATCTACTATCCATATTAAAACATACTATTAGATAATTAGATTGATCATAACATTTGAGACGTGCATCTTATAAACATAATTACGTTGAAGACCAAATAACTAGACTAGAATTTTGGACTAGTTTTGAAGAGCATAAAATGAGCAGGGGCAAAAATGTTACGTTTATATTTTAAAATATTTACTTGTATCTAGCTATATAAATTAAGGACCAAAAATGTAAATATGCAATACAAATGCATGAAAATGACGTGAACATTGTTATTCATTTTTTTCAACTTTCTATTCAAATATTAATGGTAATATTATTTAGCAGATGTATAAGTTTAGAGTCCAAGTTTCATTATTAAATCCACATATACATAAGTTGGTCATGGTTATAGTTTAATGTAATGTTTCGTATCAACATGCTTAGTAACTCATGTTTCGTTCTTATTGATAACCTACACAATTATGTGTATGATTATTAAACATGTTCATACCAATTTTAGACTCGATTTCGAACTTACAATATCGTCTTTTATGACTCAAGATTTGATTTTATCGTCTTATCGTTTTATGCGTAAAAGTATGTGATTATAAACGAACCTATGATTAATATACGATTAAGGCTTAGATGTTACCTTTAAAATAAGAACTTAACACGAACACCATAGACGTGAGCATGAACACAAAAACGCAACTAGGAAGCCAAACGAACATGGAGCAAAAATGATCACTAACATGAAGCCAATTAACACAAACGCGAGTACGAACACAACTCGACCACGAGCACGAACACTACCTTGTGATGTCACCTTAATCAGAATTTAAAGAAATACTATACTCCGACCAACAACAATAGCAAAACCTATTAACCTGAGCACAATACCCAACGAATTGCTACGAGACTCCTAAACCCAGTCACGGTCTAACCTCATGCTAATGAAACCAATATCGTGCAACCCTAACCAAATTCGATCTAACGAACACCAGCCTAAACATGTACTAGTCACAAACTCAACACTGTAATTTACGCACGAACAACCACCCAACTTCGAACATACGTAGAAAAATAAACCGATATACTGGACACGAATCCAGAATACAAGCAATACTTTAGAACATTTTTGGCCTGGACGCAGTGGAATACTTGCATGGCTAGTAAGCAGAAGGGTGGCCTCGGAATCGGTAGTATAAATGCGCTAAATGTGGGTCTTCTTTTCAAATGGCTTTGGAGGTTTCTTTCTCAATCCTCAGA